>PVJH01024296.1:0-33307 GCA_004026705.1 Nesogale talazaci | reverse complement strand
GGGGGGCTTTTAAAAATTAGGACAGCTGTCTCTGTGCCCCTGAAACCCCAAGACTAAGGATGTCTTCTAAGGGAACTTTTACCTGTTCCAGATGCCAGGGCCTCCGTGTCTGTCTGGGGAGTCAACTGGCTGGTGCTGCAGGCTCGACCCTCACTGCTGCTGTGCTTGAACTCGACCAGGGAGCCTCAGGCTCTAACAACTCCCCCCCCCCCGCCCCCACCACTCTCCTCCAGCAGGGTTACATAAACACCCCGCCTCTTTCCTTGGCTTCGAGAGAGTGTGTGCAGCCAGCCCACCTGGAATCTGAGGTCTTGAGAGCTCCCCCACACTGCCACCCTCCACCCCAATTCTCCGAGCTTTCAAACAGGAAGCTGGGGTGGCTGGCTGTGGGATTGTTGCACCTCTTTTGAGGGCCAGGTTTTATTTTTAAGTTTTAATGGACAGAATGTTCAGTCCAGCAAAGCAAAGGGCGCCCAAGGGGAGTTGCTTGCTGATTGGATCTGCACCACTTGAAAATATCACCAGTTAGAGTAGTAACCATGACACTTCTTCTGGAGCCTTAGCTGACCAACCCTGGCTGTGCCCTGCACCGTCGCTGTCACAACATGCCACCCTTCATTTGAAGAGAGAGCCAAAGAACCCCTCCACCGTGGGACAAATTCTGCCTCTAGCATGACATTAACTGCCCGTGGCTCCAAACACCTGGTTTTAAACAGTCTGATATGTCACCCCAACAATGGCACATGCCTACGATATCTGTCCCTTCTCTGTCATGGCATGTCATCGCCTCCCTTGCTTACCAATGAAAACGCATTCTAAATGCAGGCATAGACCTAGCTTTGTTTACCCAGAGCCTTCCTAGCACAGCAAAAGCATCCCCAAGTCATTACCAGCAAGTTTTTCCAAGGACCCTTGCAATTCTATGAAACCAGAAGTGCTAGGATGGGGCGCAGGCTGGTGGCATCTCCAAGAGCTGGCAGCTGGACTTCCCCGAGGGGGTCCAGGAAGGTACTCCTTGTGTTCAATCCAGACACTGTGGTGGCCTGCAGCGCCCTGCACCCAGCACCAGGAGCATGATCCACCCCTCAATCCACAATCAGTCCACTGGTCAGCCTTCCCAACACCCCCAAGTTTCCCTCGAGGGAGCAGGGCGGAGGCTCCCTCCATGCCCCCCCCGCCCCCCGAGCCTAGTGGTCTATGCACCCATAGTGGGCCGCTGAGCAATGTGCACCCAGGTTTGCTGACGGCGTGTATAGGGGACACCGAACACTGTGGCCAGTGCCACCCGGCGCTAAGCAAAAGAGAGAGAAGCAAAACAAACACCCAGAAAAGAAAGCAGGGAAATAGACAGTCGATGCGGGGGATACCTGGGCTGGAAGCCAGTGTGGTGCCGCGCTTCCAGACGGCGCGCCAAGGTGGGCACACTGTCAGTCCTGGCTGCCTTGGTCCCGTCCCAGCCTGGGCCCTGGAGTGACACAGGAACACGGGCCCGCGGTGGCCCCGTGAGACGTTAGACTCTTCCGAGCTGTCTGCGCCTCTCGGCGTCGCTCCTGTTTTAGTGCCTGTAGCACTGACATCCCCAGGCTCGCCCCGCCTTACCCTCCGGTCCTGCCAGGCAGGCTGGGCGACCCGCCCAGGGTCAATTGTGGGCTCCGAAAAGACATAGGATGGTGAGAGGTGCTGAGGGAGAGAATGGGGGCGCCAGGAAGGGTGGTAGGGGGCATCGCATGTTGCCAGGTACTGGGGCGTTCCCCGCCCGCCCCCTACCCCCAACCCTGGGCCACTCAGGCCGCGCCTCCTCTGCCCAGGGGGCACCAGTATGAGGCAAGCAGGGGTGGATCGGTGCGCCACAGGTGCAGACGGCAGAGCGGCGCGGGGAGGTGACCAGGACCCATAGGGAAGGGGGTGTCAAATCTGGAGACCCAGTCCCAGACATGGCTGCACATAGACTTCGTGTTCGGGATCCAGTGGGATGAGGACCCAGAACCTGCTCACCCCAGGACCGAACCCTCTCCTCCTGGCCGCAGTCCAGCACCGCAGCGCCTCTGCCCAGCGACCCAAAGCAACCGCCCAGGGGGCTTCTCGGAAGGCTCCAGCAGAGCCGGCTGGAAGCCCGGAGACCAAGCTATCACCCAGCGCTCACCGACCTGCGGCCGGATCCCGGGTAGGACGCACAGGAGGACAGGGGAGGGGACCCTCAGTTGACCTTATCCGTGGTGGCATCTGGAGAGGAGAGGGCGGACCAGAGCGCGGGAATGGCGACTCAGCGCGCCGGGTCCCTGGCTCCCCAACGTCTCCGCCACCTCCCCCGAGGCTCGCCTCCTCTGCTCCTTCGTGCCACCCTCAAGAGTCAAAGTTTGCTTGGGCGAGTCTGCCCCAGGGAACCACTCCCCGGCGCCCGCGCCGCCCTGCGCCCGGGTCCCCGCAAACAGCGGGTCTCCGGGGCCTTACCTGCTCCGATTGCAGTCTCCCTCCGGTGAAAGCTGGGGCGGCGGAGCCGGTGGGTCGCCGGTTCGGGGCCAGCAGCCGGCCGGGAGCTGCGCCGCGCTCAGAGTCGGGAGTCCGCCGGCGGCTCACGGTCCGTCGCCCGGGATCTTGCGAGAGAAAAGGCAAAGGGGACTTGGGGCCGCGCAGCCCAGGGGAGGGGTGGGGCGGGGAGGCGGCGGGCAGCCAGGCCCGGGTGCGCGCCGGCCGCCGGCCTCGCGTTCCCCACGCCGCCCCCGCGCGGCACGCCGAGCCCCCCGAGGAGCCGCCGAGCCGACTTTCAAACCTGGCTTTGGCGGCGACCGCAAGTCTGGGAAGCGGAGAACTGAGACGGGGCTGGAGCGGCGAGCCGAGCGGCAGGCATTTCCCCGCCCCGGCGCTCCGGAAGGAGCCCTGCGCCGGGTCCACACCTCCCCGGGGGGCCTCGGGCGGCGTCCTCGTGGCGGGTGCAATTTCGGGACTCTAGCCAAAACGCAGGCTGGTGTGCGTGCGTGCGTGTGTCTGGCTGGCCGAGTGTGTGTGTGTGTGTGTGTGTGTGTGTTGTGTGCGCGCGCGCGCTCGTGCTGGCTCGCCGGAGGGGTCCCTGCGCCCAGGCACCTGGGCTTGGGGAGGAGAGCGCCCCTGTGTTGGTGCGAGTGGGCACCAATTTCTGGAGCGAGCCGTTACAATTTTCTTTCAATATGTCAGGATGAGTTGCTGGTGAAAACGCTCCTCCAATGAAATTCCCCCTGCCCTCTGATTTGGCGGTTCTCCGGAGCAAAGATGACCGCACTTTCTCCGGTTCCCTTCGGCCCCTCTCCGCGTTCGTCCCCAGAGCCCAGCTCTCCGTGGGCTCGAGACGGGCCTCAGAACCGGTGCCCTCGCGCCCCCGCACCACAGCGCCCCTCCTTGCAAGGTGAGGCTTTGCTAGAAAGATAGCAGGGCATGTTGGCAAAGAACTGGGAGCTGAATTTTGATCGCCTAAGAGCACTCGCTGCCTGGCTTCTCTAAGTGCTGGGTAGAATCCAAGGTGCTGTATTCCCGAGCTAATCCTGGGCTGTCACTTTCTCCAAGACCAGGTTTTGTTTTAAGAACTGCAGCCAATACTGATCCGGATCAGACCTCACAGGATTATTCCTAATGCCTGAGTGTATTCTTCATTAAAAAAAAAAAAAAGTATGCAAACATTGCTTCTTTGGGTTCCAGTTCGGTTTTATTCTGCTGTAATGAGGAATTGCTTTCTCGAGGAGAATCCATTATTTTTAGGTATTAACCCTGTTCTTAATTCACAAAGTGCATCCAATCACCTAATTAGATTAAGTAGGCTTTCCAATGCGGATTCGAGAATAAAATGATTCTTGCGTATTGCTGAGGCCAAGACCTGCATTTGAGAAAGTCAGGGTGTGTGCTGAGATCATGACATGTCACCTACCTGCTTTTGTCTCCTGCATCTTCCACAATTAGACACGCAAAACATCATGGGACCCAGAATTGGTTGTCTCACTTTTAAGATCTCAGAGACAGAAAGCAAATGAAGGATGCATCGATTCAAGATGCCCGGTGGCATTTAGTTCAGTTCCCCACATCTAGTCCTGTGTTTGGGGTGATAGGTCATGGTCATACACAGAACATCCACACCCAGAGTCTCTGTCCTTTGTAAGTGTTGACTGACTATAAAGATAAGTTTTATATAACACAATTATTTAGCATTGGGACACTCAAGGCACTGGATTCTACTCCAAAAGAGAATTGATTGGTACATGGAAATCCGATGACTGAAAGTTCCTGTCCTTTCTGTTGACTTGTCGTGATCACCAAGTGGGTGTCAGTATTGCCAGAACTGCTCCAAGAAAACCATCCAGAAAGAAAGCGATGAGGCACATCGACCACCTTGTGGCCTTGGGTGGGTCTTTGGACAATAAATCCCCTTGATCTTTTCCAAATCCAAACTCACTATCCATACAGTCACCTTCAGTCCCTGCGACCCCCAGACTGAGTAGAACTGCCTCTGTGGATTTCTAAGAATCCTTTCTTGAGTAGAAAGCATCACCTTTCTCCCAGGAAGCTGCCGGTGATTTTGAACTGCTGACCTTGCAGCGAGCAGCCTGATGGGCAAGTGCTCGTTTCACCACTCTCCCAGTTTGTAATATGGGAATGGCGTGTGTGTTGCTGTGATGTTAGATTCTATGCATCAGCATTTCATATACCTTCTCGTTCACTCAGGTGCACAGTTTTCAGCAGAGCCCCCACTAGGGAGAACAGTCTAATGATGTATAGCCTGTAATGAGTCAATGAAAACCCCATGGATTACAGGGTATTCCTCGGGACTTCACCCTCCCTGCTTAGGATGTTACAGGGGCAGTGAATTATTGAACGTGGCTCCGCTAGCCAAAGTCTCTAAATTCCCACAAAATGACCTTTCCTGCATAGGTTTGGTAAGAAGGTGGGAGAATGCCTTCAGGTTGAAGCTCATAGCAGAGTGGTCTGCCCTTTGGGAAGGTATTAGCAGCCTGGACAACATTTTTTAGCATGTCTGGACAAAACGACTCAACCCTGAGCACTTCTCACGGGCATTACAACTCGTTGACTTTTTAATAAACCCTCTGATTGTGTATTTGGTTTGTAAGTTCTGTGTAGCCTTGTCTATAGAAAATAGAGCCAGAGAAATGGAATAGAGGACATATTAATTCGGACAAGACATATGTGTTCCCAGCAGAGATCAAGCTCTGGAAAAGGACATCATGTTTGGTAAAGGGAGAGGGAAAAGCAGGGAGTCCCTCAGAGAGATGGGTTGACAGCACACAGTATGGGGGTCCGCTCCCAAATTCCAACAGCCGTGCAAGTGGAGCAGGGGACAACGTGGATTCCTTCTGCTATACAAAACGTCTCCACCAGCTGGTGTCGCCTCCACAGACAGCAAAGGGCAACAGCAGCAACAGATAGACATCAACTGCCACCAAGTTAGCTCTGACTCAGACACCCTACAGGACAGAGGAGAGATTGCTCTTTGGGTTTCAGAAACGATAAATATTTTTACAGTTGTTTTTGTTGCTGGTGAGTGTCACCAAGTTAGTGCTGACCCTCTGAGCAAGCGAATGCCTTGCACCATCCTCAACACCAGTCCCATGTTCAAGCCTGTTGTTGCAGTCACTGTGTCACTCTACCTTCTTGAGGGTCTTCCTCTTTTTTTCCACCCCTCCACTTTACCAAGCTTGATGTCTTTTTCTGAGACTGGTCTCTCTTAACAGCATGTCCAAAGTATGTAAGATGAGGTCGCACCATCCTTGTCTTTGATGCACAAAGCGTCTTCCTTATTCAATGTCCAGCTTACACATGCATATGAAAATACCATGTGATTGAAAATGCCGTGCCTTAGGTCAGGTACACCTTAGTCCTAAAGGCTTATCAATATTTTAAAGAGGTCTTGTGTAACAGATTTACCTCATGCAATTCATCTTTTGATCTCTTGCCCATGGATAACTCTTCCCATTTGCCTCTCTGGGATCCTCAGGTGGATTCAAACCCCTGACCTTGTGACTAGCAGCTCAGTTGTAGCTCACTAGGCCACCAGGGTTTCCTAGGTTGTATTTTCTACAGTATTTTCAATTCCCTGCATGTGAAAGTTGGGCATTGAGTAAAGAGGACTGAAGAAGAATCAACACACGTGAATTTTGGTGCTGGGGAAGACTATGGAAAGTGCCGTGGACTGCTAGAAGGACAAATTGATCTCTCTTGGGAGACTTGCTCAAAATGCTCCTTAGAAGCAAGGATGGTGAGACTTTGTCTTATATATCTTGGAAATATTGTCAGGCTAGACCGTTCCCTGGAGCAAAGTACTGTGTTTGGTAAAGTAGAGGGACAGCAAGGGGAAGGAAGGATGAAAGAGATGTCTTGACACAGCAGCTGCAACAATGGGCTCAAGCAGAGGGACCAGTGTGAGGACGGGAGCGGGGCTGGGCAGTGTTTCATTCTGCTGTGCACTGAGTCATTATGGGTTGGAACCAATTTGATTGGACTGAATAACATCACCAACAATTATCTACAGAAGAAGGTTGCTAAGCCTTATTCCTGTGGAGCTTCTAGGTGAGTTCCAGCTACCAAAATTTGGATTCACTGTGGAGCTCTTAACTACTAGGCAACTAGCTATGTGAGAGGATAGATTTAACACCTGTGAAGTTCTCAGAAGCATGTGCAGACACAAAGCATATGGGGCCATGCTTACAATCAACTGCATCTCTGTAGCTAAGAATGAGTCTTGGCAAAGAGGCAAGTCACCCAGAGAGACCGCATAGCTCCCCAGCACCATGCAGATAGCTGTGCAAAACATGATCCCTGGTGACAAGGGACCACAGACAACTCAATTCTCAGCCCTTCTGTGGCCTTAGACCCAAGGAAAGATCATATATGTATGTATATGTGCGTGTGTGCGCATATATTTATATGTGTGTATACATACACATATATACACACACATATACATATACAATCTCCAGAGCCAGTTCGGTTTTCAAGATTCAAGGGGCCCTGCCTTCAACCCGGGAACCATGGCATTTGCATATTAGTAACCTTTGGTGTGGAACATTCTCAAAGGTGCTTTCTAAAGCCTTTGTAGAATGCATCTATGGGCTTCCCTTTATCTGCATGCCTATTTTCCACCTCAGAGAACTCTAATAAATTAGTCATTCTCCCTTGTGGAGGCAAACTTCATTACCTACCAGTTCCCCTCGCTGCTTTGGGGCAGGCTCTGTGGAGCTCTGTCAGGAGATGACTTTGAGTCTTTGAGGAAGCATGCTCTGGAAGAAGAGGATCAGTAAGGTCACCACAGACTGAGGTGGGGGTAGCGTGGCTGGCAGGCCGCCTCCCTGGGAATGAGACACGAGTTGTAGAAGCATGGTGAACTCCTTGCAGCAGTAATTAGGCTTCAGTAATTAGATGCACAGATCAGCACTCTCTCATCCTGTGCTGGGTGAAGAGGGCAATGAGTGGCTCCCCCCAGGTAGGGTGGCCATGGCTCTCCCTCTCCTGTTTTCCAAGAACAAGGAAAATGGAAAATGGAAAGAAGTTTGCTATGAGAGGGAACAGCACGAAGAGGTGGGGTTCTGGCCCCCGTGCTTCATCTCCCACTCATGCAAACTATTCACCTGTGCCCATAAGAGCCAGAAGATGGAAGAGAGACAGGCGATGTGGTGTGCACACACAGGGAAGCCATAAAGCTGTCTCAGTTGTTCTTGTGGATGTGACAGGGAAATGCATGTGGATTAACCCCTTAGTGAGTCACCACTGACCACGAACCAGGGATGTGAATAATCCTGCTATGATGCAGAATGCATTGGTAAATGCATTGTTGCCGATGCAGTGAAGTTAAAATGTAGCAGCCTATCATTTGATCTCCCTTATAATTCATTTAAATGCATTCTAGTTTTTAATGTGTCCTGCTTTATTTTCAAGCAAGACTTTTCTGTTTTATTTTATTGTTGTTGTTAGCTTGCTTGTGTGTCTGTGTGTGCACGCTCACCTGTGTGTGTGTGTGTGTGTGTGTGTTTCTGTAAATGAAATCCAGGATAGGTCAATCTAAAGAGACAGCAACTTCAATGATGGCTCCTTGAGGATGTGTCAGGGGAGTTGGGGGGGGGGGAATAACAAGGAATAACAATAACAAGGAATGCAATAGTGAAGAGAATGCTCTAAAACAGCTTGGGATCAGGATTGTACAACTTTTCTTGATGTGGTTGGACTATTGAAATACATGTTATATGAATCATATGCTGAAAAAAATTATGTATGGGGGAAAAAGAGGCATGATGTTTGTGGTGCAGAACAGTGCATGAAGGATCATGAAAACATCATGCTGAGGAACTAAGTCAGACACCCAAAAGGGTAAATACAAGCACACATGTTGGCAGATGTTTAAGGTTCCCTGTTGGTGTAGTGGGTTTTGGGGTGGGGTGCTGGCTGCCCACATGGCTGGCAGTTTGAAGTCATCAGCTGCCTCCCCCCACGAGAGAAATAGGAGACTGACTGCTCCCATAAAGATTTACATTCCTGGATTGACATACCCACAGGGGCAGTTCGACCTTATCCTGCAGAGTCACCATGAGTTGGAACAGGCTGGATGGCAGGGATTATTGATAGGCAGATCAAAGCTGCAGGGGTGCGCCAGGGGTGCTGTGGGAGGGAGGGAAGGAGTCCTTGCCCAGACGGTGCAGGCATGATGGGAGTGTCTGGAACTTATCTCGGTGGTGGTAGCACAGCAAGAGTAGACATCACTGGATGGCACAAGGAGGCAATGCCAAGCAGGTGATTTCTGTCCTCTGCTTGTTGCTGCCATCGAAGCCTCCGAGACTTGGCCATCACTGCTGTGTCAGGGCACAGCTGCTTCATCGAGGGTTCTTGGCTGCGGCCTTCTCACAATCCGTTCGCCAAGCCTTTCGTCCACAGAGGCGCTGGGTGAGTTCTAACCGCCAACGCTGGGCTTCACCACTGCTCAACAGCCATGTGTGTGCACCTCCCACGCTCCTTAAAGCCTTTTTGTTGCCGCCGGTGGTAGATGCCAAGAGGGGATGGTGCCTCCTGGTGGCCCCACATGACAGAGGACAAATGCCACCAAAGGAGCCCTAAATATGGTGCAGCTGGCGACGTTATGCATTGGGCTACCAACCTCAAGGGTTCAAAGCCAGCAGCCTCTCCTAGGGAGAAAGAAGCAGCTATCTCTCCTGTCAAGGTCATAGCCCCTAGAGCCCTGGATGGCAGTGGTGTGGGTTTGGGGGCTGAATTTTAAGGGGATCGGATCGCCAGGTCTGTCCTCTGTGGAGCATCTGATAGGGGTTTGAATCTCCAAGAGTCACATGACCAGGACTCCGCCTTAGACACTTACAACAATACTAATTTTTATACTCCTGGAAACAGAGAAGCCTAGTACTTACTAGACTGTCCTCCAGAAAAAAATAAACCAAACCCTCAACCCTTAATCTGATGTGGACTCACAGTGGCCCTGGAGAACAGGCTAGAAGTGCCTCTGTGATTTCCAGCACCGTCACTCTTCATGGGAGTATCCAGCAAAGTTAACCCCGCCTCCCCCCCACCGCCAAAACAAACAAACAAAAAAAAAAAAAAAAAAAAACGCTGATAAACTACTGAACTTGGAGATGGCAGCCGAAAGCATAACTTCTATGCCACCCAGGCTCCAGCACTTAGGAGCAAGAGGTTTTTTGGGGGGAGGGTTGGGAAGACCTCTCCTTTATCCAATCACTTCCATCCCGGACCCCATTAGACCTCCCACCATCCTGGAAGCTTTCACCGGATGACAATCTCTGCATCCAGTAAGTTCTCCAGCAGCCTTCCCCGAAGAAAATCTCCGTGCAGCACCGTGATAGATACCTGCTTCTTCTCAGAGTGCTTTATCTTCCCTACAAACCTTCCCAGAGAGTTGTTTAAAAGCTTCTCATTCTGAGCTAGGAAAGATAATCTCCTTTTCTCCTCGGGGGGGAAAACAACACCAACAAAAAACACCCCAAAGCGTTTCTTCTTCAGGCCTTGTCGGCAGCTGCGGAGGAGTCTCCCACCAACAAATGTGGATGCTCCTGAGGGACGGTGCTTGGGGGACAATGGCTTTCCCCGTGGTCTCGTGGTCTCTCGTCTTTCCCTTTCTCTTGAAGTTTGGCACCGCAGCTGTTTTCACCGATTCCTCCCCAAGACGCGGCAGCGTGATCCAATGTCTGAAAACATTTACTGCCGCTGGCTCGCAAGTCTGGAAAACAGAGCAGTGTTCTTAAGATCAGGCAGGATGAAGAAGGGACAAAAGGAGTGGGAAGAAACAAACACACCACAGATGTAGGGGTGGGGTACAATACCAAATGTTAAGGTGATAAGTCCCAGGGTTAAGGATGCCAGGGAAAGGCTTGCTAAGGGAGGCAGGTAGCCTCTGTTAGCTCTTCCTACCCCGAGGTGGGGCGGACCCTCTCAGACTGAGAAATGTCACAGGCCTCCACCTCACACGGTGGATTTTGGCAAACAGCTTAAATATGCCCCCTCTTTCTTTTTTTAAACGATTATTTTTGGCAGCCAGAGTTCAAAGCTGGAACCCCTGAGAGAAACTTGCTCACCATGTTCACAATGAACTGTCTTATCAGACTCTTGTCCAGGCTGCCCCCACCCCCACCCCCAGTGACTCATTGTGCCAAAAAAAAAAAAAAAGGGGGGGGTGGGGGTGGGGAATGGAGGATGTAGGAATACCTGAAATCCTTCTCACTTCGGGGTCAGCAAACTTTTGAGATGGGAAGAGTCAATCCTTTGCCTCACAACACTTTAAAAATTATTCTAGAGCTGTAAGTATATCATTACAGTCAAGGGAAGTCACTGTTATCTGGATATGATCCTTCCTTATTTTTTTTTTTCTATTTTACTTCAGAGTCACACCTAGGTAGCGAAAGCTGTTTGGTTCCAGAGTCGCAGGCTGCAGATTCTCAGGCTCGCGTGCAGGGAAGCTGGTGGGGTTCAATGAGGATCCTGGAGGTTGGCGGTTCAAAGCTACCCAGGGACACCAGTGAAGAATGGCTGCCTGAAGGGGGCAGTCCAGGAAAGCCAGTGGAGCAGCTAGTTCTGTTCTCTACTGCGGGATCCATTTGCCAGCCAGGGGTTTGCGGGCAACGTTCTTTTGATTGTTTTTTTTTTTTTCTGTTTTTAAGGAAGCCCGGTTTTCTGAGGACTTTAAAGGAACCCCATCGTTTCTCAGATCTGCAGTACTTACAAGAGCCCTGGTGATGCCAGGGGTTTCACTCAGTGCTGGTGACCACAAGGTGAGCAGTTCAAAACCACCAGCTGCTCTGTGGGAACAAGATGAGTCTGTCTGTTCCTATAGAGACTTAGTGTCTCAGAAACCCCAAAGGCATCTTTTCCCTGGTCTCTCGGGTCCTCACGAGTTGGAATCCACCGAAGGCAGGGTGCTTGTTTTGCAATATGGGAGCTCCTTGGACTTGTAATCAGTTCATCTGCATGGCTGGTCACCCAAAGGTCAGGGGTTCTAGTCCACCCCCCAAGTGCCTTAGAAGAGAGGGCTGGAGACCTGCTGCCCCCCAAACCACCCCTCGGAAATCACAGATTTACTCTGGCAGCCCGAGTTAGCTAGCCTGGGAGGTGACCTCTGTTGTATGTATTCAGTCGTGATTCTTGCCAGTTTGGTCAGCTGACGGGAAGGACCCTTCCAGGCAGAACTGGAAAGGCTAACACATCCCACAGAAAGAGATCCTGCCAACCATCACTGCCTGAGTACCAGTGACTCACGGGGCTTGATCTAGCCTCTGCTTCCTTGAAGGTGCAGCCAGCTAACGGTGACACCGAGAGCAGCATTTGCCAAGCAAGATTCCACAGGGGGTAGCTAAGAATATCAGTCCACGTGGAAACCTGTTCCCTTTAGAAACAGATTCTTTCTGAGGTCTGGGCCCAGGGCCACATCTTCTCAAGCCGTCTGTCCCCTAGCAAGACAGAGCCTGGACCCTTTGACCCTCCTGGCTCCCGTAGGGGGCATGGTGACTGGATGTGGGCTATAAGAGCCTGGGTTACATGCAAGAGAGAGAATGATGACTCTTAGGCAGCCAGTCTCCGCCTTTCTACTGAAAGGAAAGACTCAAGACCACAGGCAAAGGCAGGACACGTGCTCCTGTCCTACCAGAGCTTTTTATTGACAAAACGCTTTCCTAGAAAGAGAGTTCATTGGAGACGGACGCCCAGAAAGCAGGTGTTGGTCCTCCCTGAGCGGCATCAATACCCGCACTTAGGATCCGCTAGAGAGCTCCTGCACGGTGCTGTGTGCCCTCCTTCGCTGGGCACCGGCATGTGGAGGGGACACCCCCTGGCCCGGGGCACCACCCGCAAATGTGTCTGGCCTGCAGAGTCCAACTGCCCCCATCTCCTGTAAACAGGCTGCCCGGGCTGACTTCCCCCCGGCAGCGTGGCGAACTGCAGACGGCCCTGCTGAGAGTGGCAGCCTGCTGCTCTTTCAGAGCGGAGTGCTTCTCACAAAACCCAGCTGCAGCTGGACGTGAAGGGTTGGCGGTCGGCCCGCCGGGCACTCACGTATCACGTGATGAGAGCCGCAAAGGCAAATCAGAAACGAGCCCTGCCCTCTTGAAGCTCACGCCGCGGGGTGGGGGTGTGTGTGACAGACACACGTGGAAATGTTCTTGGGCACCCATGCAGAAAATCGTGGCTTTTTCACTCATGGAAGGACCTTGAGGTTTCTCCTTCTCAGACCTAATCCCAGAGCTGGACTCCTGCTCAGACTCATTCCACCTGGGATCCGGAAGCCGTGACAAGTGTGATGACTTTGGGGCAAATACTGTGGAGGATAAGCGGCACTTACAAGATGTACATCTGTCAGCGGGAAGGTGCCCTGAGCTGAAGGCAGGCCTTCCTCATTGGGCCAGTACCCCCTTTCACAAAGCTCACACATGGACGGAGTAGCCTGGACCCCACGGAGTGGGCTTCCGTTTCATCTCTGGAGGCCAGACATCTGCAATCCAGGTGGCAGCTGCTCTACAGGAGCTGACAGCCATACTGGGGGATCCTTCCTGTCCCCTCTGACTTTTGGTCGTTCTAAGCATTCCTTAACCCCAATCTCTGCCTCTGTCTTTACATGGCCATCTACTCTCTGGACATTAGTCACATAGGGTGAGTGCCCACCCTACCCCAGGATGATCTCATGTTATCTTTAAAGACTCTATTTCCAAATAAGGTCACAGTCACAGGTCCTGGAGGTTACAACTATGACCTATCTTTTTTTTTTTTGGGGGGGGGGAGGGGCACGTACTCACCCCTAGCAAATCTTTGGTTTCAGGCTTTGTAGCATTCAGGAAAAACAGACGCAGCAAGATGTATGGAACACCAAGGGCACTTCCCAAAACCAAACTCACTGCCATCAATCATCAATTCCATTCTGAATTGATAGTGACTCTACAGGAGAGGCTAGCACTGCCCCTAGGGGTTTCAGAGACTAACTTTTTACGGGAGTTGAAAGCCTCCTTTTTCTCCCATGGAGAGGCTGGTGCTTTTGAAATGCTGATTTGTGGCCAGCAGCCCAGTGCTGATCCCACAATGCCACCAGAGGTCTTTTTTTCTTACATGGGTGTGCCTTTAGTCATTAGAAATGTGTGGTTGAGGACAGGGAACATGGTTGGCTACAATTTACCCTATATTCCCCACAAAGCACACCAGGAGACGAATGTGTGCCCTTTTCATATAGGGAAGGACCAGCGGTGTCTGCTCCTGGTTGCTATCTGACTTGCATCCACTCTTGGGGTGGGACACCAAACCCAGGTAGCGCTAGTGCTTAGATGAAGTGCCCTGCCCCCTATCAGTCGCTGCTAAACCTCAGTAGTTACTTGGCTCAGGCTTCTTAACCTTCAGGAGTGGTTATCTGTGGACTACTGGGTGGAGTTCTTAAACCATTAGAATCCAGGTACCTACTGACAGCAAATCATAGGGACCAGTTCCCTACGACCCGAGGTGATCATTGAAGAACATCAGAACATTATCTTCCTGGTCCAACTAATTCAGGTGTCTCTCCTCATCCCAGGCCATTTTTTTTGCCCCCAAACTTTTTTCTCAACCCCAATTACTACTTTGCTTTCAAGCATCTTCAGGATGGAATTTGGATGACCTGGAAAATCTTGTGCCTGGGTTTTTACATTGTGATAATGTATAAACCACATAAATTAAATCCTCTCTTAGATTAAAAATCACTATTTCTGCTGTTAATCACTACAGTTGCTTTTCGGTTTATCAACCTCTTCTTATATAAATCAGTGTGTGGTCACTAAAGCTAGGTGTGAACCTAGCCAATCCATTCCCCAATCACCAAGTCACTGTTGCTTAAGTTCTAGCCATCCCAACCCTCTCTGGATGGAGTTAATTTCTCACAACTTGAGCAGCAATAGGGGACATTTCTCAGGCTCCCACTCCAGGAACAAGACCAGTATACTCATGGAAGACCTTTAAAACTCAGAAAATAAGGTGTCTTTGGATATGGGATTATTCGTTTTCTACAGAATAACAATGATATACCTATGTATATGTTATTAAAGTATTTTATCACATTACTATAACATTAAATATATGTATGTATTTTTTTACTCTGACTGAAGATGATTCTTCAGAGAGGCCAGGGATTGTCAACACTTCAGACCGTTATTCCTTTTCCTCTCCAGAGATTCCCACTGTTCTTTTTGTTTACAATATAAAGATGCTCTCTTTGCTGTGAGATGCTTCTGAGCAGATTCCAACTCAAGGTGATGCAATGCATTACAGACTAGAACTGCTATTGGTTTACTTTAGTTTTTTTTTTTTGTCTGTTCTCCAATGCTACCCCTGGGTAGACTTGAACTTGGCTTAGCAGTGAAACGCAAACCTTCTGCGCCCCTAGGGAACCTAATTTGGAGATGAACTTGCTTGGTGATCTAAACAGAAAACCTTGGATTCCAAGCCAATTTAATGGCATAATTTCTCAGAATAACAGCAGTGGGAAAAAAGAGACCAGGATGGGGAGAGGGAATGTGGAAAGATGTTGTGAGGAGAGTGTTTACCAGGTGACTCGAGTTCCTCTCAGGGAGCCAGTACCCCCGACTGAAAAAGACAACAAGAGAAGAACAAGATCCCTGTGTCCACCACAGGGAAGCACATTCACAGGAGCACGAATCCACAATGAGATTTGATAGAGAGAGAGAGAGAGCAAAGGAACATTGTTGGTTTGTGGCTCTTCTGCTCAACTGCTAGAAACTACAATGACAAGGATCTCAAATGCAGGTGATAAACTCATCTCACTTCACTCTAGAAAAATCAATATTAAGGGATAAAAAGCTTTCAAAAATGGCTCTTTCCCTCCCCTTCCCTCCCCTCTCTTATTTTCTTTGTTTCTTCCCCCCTCTCCTCTCCTCTCTACTTCCCCCCTCCCTTTTCTTCCCTCTCCCATCTTCTCTTCTCCCCACTGAGGGGATAGTCCTCTTTGAGATCATCTTTAGAAATCTGAAGGCACAGGTTAAAAAGAATGTCTTCCATATGGTGCAGGACCGAAGAGAGAACAGAAAAATGACAAAGGTTCCTTGCTAAGATAAGGGGCAGAGTCCAATCCCTAAGTCCAGGGTGCCTGTCTATCTCTCCAAATGGGAAAAATCTAAAATTCTTCATCTAAATGCTTTATTAAAGATATAAATAGCAACTCCTATGTGAGTTTTACAAAGCACAGTTGGGCAAAGGAGCCAGCATTTTCCCAGTCTTTCTATAAGACCATGTATGAATGTTAGGGGGTCTTTGTTTCATTTTCTTTAGTCCTGAAGAAACCAAAGGACTCCCTAACTGTAGATAACACTTCATGATACAACTCTACACGCCAGGACATGTTATGACCACTCCAAACAGTCAGGCATACAAGGCTATTTTCAGGGCAGCTCCCACATCTCCATTCACTGTCCCATTGGCCTGTCCCACCAAGAGCGATGGTGTTTCTTCTTCAGCGAGGTTCATCTTGTACTCCTTTGAAAAGAACTCCCAGATGTTTGTCTATTTCCGCACAGACTCCTGGATGCTGATGCCAGCCAGTAGAGGACTCTGCTTCCCAGAGGAAGAATACATATGGTACTGGGTACAATAGAAACCTCATGAGTTTGAATCTGGCTACATAGAGTCCTTGTGTAGGTTACCTTAAGCATAAGAATTCTCACCATGTCAGGTGCTTATAGGGATGTCTTCTATGGGCAATTCTAAAGAATGGCCTCATTGCACATCTTAGAATCAACCTCATACTGTAAACATATGATTTTGAAGAGCCACAGACTATAAATAAAAAGATGCTAGTCATTTTATAGATGTGTTCAAAATTTTATTGCAAAATATCTGCCTCTGATATGAAATGAAATAATGATGTCAGCCTAGAAAATGTCCTAGACACAGTGGTTCTCAACCCATGGGTTGTTACCCTTTGTTAAACAACCCTTTCACAGGGGTCACCCAATTCATTAAAGTAGCAAAAATCACAGTAATGAAGCAGCAGTGGAAATAATTTTATGGTTTTGGGGATCACCACAACATGAGGAACTATATTAAAGGGTTGAGGCATTAAGAAGTTTGAAAAACCACTGTCCTCAATTCTTACATGTTGCATGACCTTGAGTAAATATATAATTTAACACATCTATGCCTCACTTTCTTTACCTATAATATGATAGTGTGTCCATCTAATTTATTATAGGTTATGAAAACATATTTTAAATTCCTCAGCTACAATAAAATAAACACTTTCAGAAATCAGATCCTTGGCTACATTTTTATTTGGCTATTTTTTGTAATCTTCAGTATTTACATTACCAAGTTTGGTAGACTAATAGGCCCCACAAGTGTCCATATCCTATTTTTTGTAGCTTGTGAATATGGTGCCTTCCATGTGTGGTAGTTATATAATCTCCCTGGAGGGTACTAAGCATGAATGGAGTGGAATCCAGTCTGTCAATCACATCACAGCTTGATGACACCTTCTGTGGACATGGCCGTCTACTGAGGATTCTGGGAACTTCCCCTCTTTCTCCATGGAGGTGGGCAACACACTCCCTCTGCCTTTGACTTCCTGTGGGCAAGTCATGTAGAGCTACACGGAGACCCGAGTGAGCTATGCGGCGGAGCTCTATGGAGACAATCCTGTGATGCTTCTTCTGCCATTGAATCCATAAGTGTTTTCACCCATTGGCCTGTGATCTTCCTGCATTCGGCACCACTGTAAGTGGTAACATGAGTCTGAAGAGGAATTTATATTATATATATGGGCAGTTATTGGACTTATGGACTTGATCTGGAGTGGGCTGAGATGTTTTCTCAGTATACAATTGCTCTTTGATATAAAAATCTGTCTTATAGATACATGAATGCCTCTGGATTTGTTTCTAGAGTTATCCTAGGCTAACACATTATGGCAAAAAAAAAGAATTTATGTTGGAAGTGGTTACTATTTGGCTGACTGTAAAGACAGAGAGAATAGCTTAGATTATGTAGGCAGAACTAATGTAATCAGTATTGTTTTTAGCAGCCATCAAGTTGGTTCTGACTCACCTCGATCCCATGTACAACAGAACAAAGCAGTGTGGACCGGCACCTTCCTTATGATTATTGTTTGAGCCCATTATGATAACCATTGTGCCAATCCATTTGTTGAAGAACTTCCTCTCTTTGCCTGCTTTGCCTTTATTTCACTAAACATGAAGTCCTTTGCCAGGGACTGTCCTCCTGATAATATGACAGAAATGCCAGAGATGAAGTCTTGCATTTCTTGCTACTACGGATCATTCTGGCTGTATTTCCCACAAGAAAATTATGCTTTTTCTTCTGGCAGCCCATGCTCCTCCCAATATTCTTGGCCAACAACCTCAGAGTAATTCAATGGCATCCATTCTCTTCAGCCTTTTAAATCAATGGCCCAAGGTTCACATGCAAATGAGAGGATTGAAATCTGATGGCTTGGGTCATGTAAACCTTAATCTGCAAATTGACACCTTTGCTTTCTAACACTTTAACTATATCTTGTACAGCACTTCTGCTCAGCATAAAATTTGGTTTAATTTCTTGACTGCTGCTTCTCTGAGCATTGATTATGAACCCAAATAAAACAATCTCAATCTTTTCTCCATTTATCATGATATGGCCCATTGGTTCAAACCACAACTAAACTCACCATCCCCAAGTCCATTCAGACTCACAGTGACCATGCACGACATGGTCTGAGATGATAAACTGTACGAGATGATAAACTCTTCATGAGAGTAGAAAGCTTTATCCTTTCCCATCAGAGCTGGTGGTTTTGAACTATTGACCTTATAGGTAGCAGTCAATGCTTACTACCTACTGGTCCAGTTGTGAAGATTTTAGTTTTCTTTTCATTGAATTGTAGTAGTAACCCCAAGGACTGAGACAGAATGCATGAACTTGACTCTCTATTGTTGGTTTAGAATAAAGAAGGGGCCACAAGTCAAGGAATCTGAGTGGTCTCCAAAACCTAAAAAAAGTAAGAACTCTTTCCTAGCACCTCCAGAAGGAATTAAGCCCTGCTGGCTCTTTTACTTGGGTCCAACCTTGGATGGACAAATGAACAACAGAAACTTAAGAGAGGTCAGGACACCATCCAACAATGTGAGTCATCAGAATGGAGGATCACTCTTTCAGACTCAGAGTGGCCCTGTAGGACAGGGTAGAACTGGCCCTCTGAGTTTCCCAGACTGTATCTACCTCTTGACAGGAGCAGAAAGCCTCGTCATTGTTCCCACAGGGGTTGGTGGTTTCAATGTGGAGGATAGAAATGGGTGATCATTGAGCTCGAGATGACAAATGTGACAAACAGGAAAACTCATGGTGTAGCAGAACTCAGATAGATGAGTTATCTTGAGGATGGTGTGGGGTGAGGCAACATTTTGTTCTATTCTACATAAGGTCCCCATGAGTCAAAGCCAACTCCACAGTAACTAGTCACAAGAGCACCATGTGCTCTACAACTGTGAGATAGGCCTCTACTCCTTGGACATAAACCACAGATTTGGACAGTATTTTTTTCTTTTAAAAATAGTGCCATGCCTCTTACAAACAAATTATATTTCATCACATGCTCTGATTTATCTTGAAAAACATGATCGCTCAACCAGTATCTGAAATTCTTACAAGTTCCACACCGGATGTATAACTAATGACCTAACTTGCTACTCCTCCTGAGTGGATATAACCTCTGAAACATTTATCTCTATCTTTATCCCTTCATGAATCAAGAGATGTTTGTTACACAACTACAATGTGCCAGGTGCTGACAAAACACTTGGATGAATATGGTGAGCAATGATTGCATCTATAGTACAATGACAGAGACACATATTAATAAAATAATCACACACATTCAATGGGCAATTATGACTATGCTAGGTGGGATGCTAAGGAAGTCTTGTTACTCTGAGAATACATAGCCAGGGAATTTGCACCTGCCAGGGAACCAGGGAAGGCATGCCCGAGAAAGTGGTGCTTAAGAGAACATCTCATAGATGAGAAGAATGTAAGGAAATGTTTGAAAGGAGGAGAAAGCAGTGAGTTCACTGGTCTGTGGTAAGAGGGAGTCTAGAAATTAAAAGTATCTAATTGCCTGCCCAAGGTGAAGGAATTGAAATGAGCAATGGACCATTGGCATGAGATGAGAAGGACTGGGCATGTATGAATACGGAAGATTAGGGAACAGCAGAGGGACAGTGAGGTATGTGGCTGTGAGGGTGCTGTATACCACATTTAGGAATGTTTTCTGCACCAGGAAAGTATCTGCCAGCCATTTACAGACTTATATGGCTGTAAGGAAGAGGGAATACAATCAAATATGTTTCAAAAGTGTCCTGGTCACAGTAAGAAGAATGAGTTGGAGAAAGGCACAGAAAAAGTGCAAAGCTTGAAGTGACCATTGCCCATGTTCAGTCCAGCTGACAGAAACTTTGACTAAAACCAAAATAGGGCCATAAAGTTCATGTCAGCTCATAGCAACCTCCCCCCCCACACACACACAGATATCATACAACTGTGCTCTGTGGAATTTTCAGTGATGGCCGATGTGAAATGAGAACACCAAGCTTTTCTACTCAGGGTCTTTGCATGACCAAGAATGACAATCCTGTTGGTTAGCCATTGATCACATGACCATTTGCACAATCCAGAGACGCCTGCCAGAGACAGAGAAACAGAGAAAAGAGGGGATTTACCAAAGGCTGTTACAGTGCTTGGGAACAAACTGGCATCGTTTAAGGGAGAAGAAACTTGAGGCTGGCAGCCTGCAATCTGAGAGGGTGATGCCTTGCACTAAAACTGGAAAGCTGGGGAGAGAACAAAGCTTCAGAGGAGGGTTCAGGTTGGACATGTTGAGCTTGAGACAAACAAGAGGTGGTGACAAGTCAATAGTTGAAGATACAGATCTAGAACTCAAAATAAAGGTCTATGCCCAATATATCACCTTGTGAGTCATTTGCTCCTAGGTGGTAATTGAAGTCCTGGGTGAGGCTGTGACTTCCTAGGGAGAGAGCGGAGAGGGAGGAGAATAAGGGCAAGAAGTCAGAAGACACACAGGGATCAGCCCACCAAACTGAGAATCGGTGATATGTATGGTTTAGAGCTAGAGTCAGACCAAGACAATACGCCAGAACATGGATTCTGCTGCTGAGTGTGGTTTAGGGACTTTGTCTTATTTTAGATGGGTCATCTGGAGAAAGACCAATCACTAGAGAAAGACATTACTCTTGGTAAAGTGGAGAGTTAGTGAAACAAAAGGCATCATCCAAGGAGAAGAATTGCTAGTGTGACTGCAACAATGAGCTCCAATGTGCTTGTTCGTGTGGGAATGGCTGAGGACTGAGCAACATACCCCTTTGTAAGACTGTACTTCAGATCAACATGGGCCCAAGTCAACTTAATGGCAGCATCTAACAATAAGAATCTCCATCAAATCTCTATTGGGATACTAATCTATGTTTCTATACCTGAGGATGTGATTCCTTTTAGAAACAGAGTTTTCCTTGCATTTTCAATGTAGTGTGAGTTGTAAGATGCATTGCCTTTGAGTTGATTTTGTCTCACAGCTAATCATTTGTGTGATATAAAGATGAAAGGAGACAGAGAGGTAAGTCAGTCCAAACCAAGGATGACAGAAGCACTTGTGAATGTCACAGGGAACCCAGGAATTCTGGGGTTACAGAAACTGAGACAAGGATTCTGTCCCCAACCCCTCACTCCCACCTCACCACCATAACTGGCAGAGTAAGAACTTTCACATAAATTCCATGTCTTGAATTCTGATCTTTATGAGAAAATAAATGCATCTTCTTCAAAGTCACCCACTTACAGTATTTCTGACGCATAGGGACATGAATGCCCCGGTACACAAATTCTTCATGAGAACACTAACTTCCCCAAGTCAATCTTTCCAGATTCTCTGCATCAGAGAATAAAGAGCATTTCTCCAAACTCAGCTACAGCTCTTTTACCCACAATTGTCCCAGATTTGTGGAATCATGAATCATTCTTATAAGCATGATTTTTGAAAATTGGGTGCAGTGTCCCCCAGGGACCCACAGTAGATGGGAACAGGCCAGCAAGTTTTGAGTTTAGGATTAAAACACAGTGATATCCTACTTTGTCGGAAGTTAGGCTCCTGTAAATGCAGCACTCAGAACATATCTCTACACCCAGAGAAACAAACAAGCAAACTAACACCTCCAGAGCTTTAAAAATAGACATTAAAAAGGGGAGCATATGATGTATTTTTGTGGGGGAATTCCTCAGACACTTAAACAGATTCATTTTTTTCCTTTTCTAATTTTATATCGAACTCTTACAGATGTTGTTATCTGATTCCCAGCTAGCAGAAGATTAATTGCATCCAGTTACAAAGATTAGGGGCTCTTGAAAGCAGACAGAGCCATAGTCATCAAATCCCCAGACAAAAACCACTGTCATTGAGGCTTTTCAAACTCAAAGTGTCCTTACAGGACAGGGGAGATGGGCCCTGTGGGTTTCTGAGACTGGAACTCATTATAGGAATAGAAAGCCTGCAGTCTTCCTCCTGCAGTGATTCACAGAAAAGAGAGTTGAAATCCAGCAGAAGCGAACAAATGGAAGCAGAAAAATGAGCCCTGGAAGTTGGGTAACTGAGCCCTGGGTCGGGGACAGTGGGCCGGCAAAAAGGATGACAGTTCTCTTCCCTGATGACTCTGGGAGGCTTGGTTGTACTCCAAGTTGGGGGAATTATTTGATTCCTCCTGATGCTCCTGGGAGTGGAATTGTGTCAGGTTATCTGTTTGAGAGGATGGAAAGGGTTATAGGCATTTTTGATCAATTTCTTTAAAGGGTAAAAAAACAAAAACAAAACTGACTGTGCTTGAGGGAATACACTTTTGTCATCTTGAAAATTAACCTTTTGGGAACCTCTCATTTCCGTGTGAGCAAGATAAATATATCAACAAGGATTAATCAGGGTCTTGGCTTATAGTTTTCTCTGCCTTTGGGCACAGTGTCTGTGCAATATGAGTAGGTAAATAAATAAAGATGCACTCTATTTTCTACCTATTGCTAAAGTTGGCATGCTCTTTAAAGTTTATTTTAGAAGTTGTAATAGGCTGCCTTAAGTCCACTTGTTTCCTCTGCCTCAAAGTCAAGAGCAGTGTTCAATAATTAATGACCGACCGCAGAAGTGTGGCCAGGAGAACAGTCTGTCAGCTGCTGGATTCTTCCCTAAACAGCACGTTTTCTAATTCTCTTGGAATTCTCTTGGAAGTATGAACCAAGATATTGACTATCTGACTATCTTGATACCCTGCTCTATGGGACCCTGGAGTTTGCACATAATCAGTCATCAGAAAGTGTTCTGCTATGTTTTTTCTCTCGACCAATTTTAAAAATTGGGCAGACGTCATGAAGAGGAACTTCGCCAGAGAAAGAATTCAAGTGGTCAACCAACAAAGGGAGAAATGCTAGGGATCATTAGCCAGCACACAGATTCAGATCAAAACCACAATGTGATGTCATCTCACCCCAGAAACGACAGCAAAGTTCAATAATACAGACCACAGCAAATGCTGGCCAGGCGTGGTGACCCTGGAAATCTCATTCACAGTGGGGGAGACCGTATGATGGCAAAAACACTGTTGGAAATGGTATGGTGGCGCTTGCTTAAAAAGTTGGAAATTGAACAGCACAGCGTGGTGAATAAAGCAGATGGTTTCCAGCTATTAAAAAGAATAGGGTCTGGTATCTTAAAGGCTTTTATTTAAACAAGCAACCACCTTAGTGAGGCATCAACTACATCCACATGGAAGAAACATATTAGCCTGCGTGAGGCAAGGATTATAAACAACAAAATATTGATACAAAAGAGGAAAAGGTATCAGAGCATAAATTGTGAACAGTTAACTGTCAGAAGGCTATGGGTGACACTGGGTGCCCCAAACTCATCTATAAGGTCCATATATAAATTAAGCCTCTCCTGGATTTCCTCTGACCACAGTCAAGAGGTATGAACGGCTTTTCAATCATGGAGAGACTACTGTAAACTTGATTAGGGCAGATGGAGCTAGGTCATAATGTGGTAGCGGGTCATTTGATCTCTCTTTTGACTCATTTTGGATTTGTCCAAGTTTTCAATATTTCCTCCTTTTTTCTTGACAGATATCTTTCATCTATCTATCTATCTATGAACATATTTGCTATTTTTGTTTTTTTGGGAAGGGTATGTTTTCCAGTATATGAAACACAGGATGGGTGGATGTACACAGACAGTAATTGGTGTAATGGTTTATCAGGGATACAGAGGTGTGGGAAGAAATGTTGGAGACAAGTGGGGAGCAAAAAATGGAAGGAGGAGGTTGTTCTAGAACAGAGTGTGGTGATGTATATACAACTCCTTTTTAGATACAATGAAACTATGGAAATGTATGATATGCAAATTATTTTGTGTGTGTGTGTGGCATCACTGCCCTGGTGGAAGTAGGAGGTCCAGCCTTGCTCCTGGAGAGCTGCTGCTGGATTTGAACTGTCAGCCCTATGGGCTGCAGGCGCGCACACAACTTCCACGCCACCTGGGCTCAGCTGATATACAAATTGTATCTACATAAAATAATTGGGAGGAAAGTTGGAAATTGAAATACATTAGGATCTAACCATCCCACTACTGGGTATATAGCCTAGAAAGATAAGAGTCACAACACAAATTTATCCATAAACATTCATGTTTCCAGGCAGGAGTTTTCACAATAGCAAAAAGGTGGGAGCAACAAAAGTGTCCATCAACCTACGAATAGATAAACAGACTACCCTGCATTCATGCAGTATAATACTACAGCAAGTTAAAGCATAGTGATGAATCCATTCCATAACATGGCTGGACCCAGTGAAGTGACCCAATCACAAAAGAACAAGTATCCTAGGAGGTTGCTACTAAAAATCACCAAGAAACAATTTTCACATGGAAAGAAACCTTCCTTGATGGTTATAATGGGTGTGAGAAGAGAGAAGGAAAGCCTAGTAACGAAAGTGTAGACATGCATTAACTTGAGTGAGGGAAAAGTCAACACTCAAGTGAAACGTCAATCCAATGTCAACCAGGCAAAGGAAGAAATGAAGCTGGGCACAAGGATTACGGACAACCAAGATAAATACTAGTACAGACAGGATCTTCCAATAATAGTAACAGCAAACAATCATCCCTGAGTGGACGCAGGAGGGGCTCTGGTGGTAGGCTGCTAGCCACAAGGTTAGAGTTTAAAATGATGAGCCAGCTCCAAGGGGAAAAGTCAACACTTTCTACACCTGTCAAGAATTACTGTCTCAAAAACTTACCAGAAGTTCTACCTGGTCTCTTAGGATTGCCTTGTGTCAGAATCGACTCGATGGCAGTTAGTTTGACAGAGTGCATCGGACTTATCTATTGGAGTTGTAAATGTAAGCATGTATATTGTAGAGTACACAGGGACAATGGACGGTCAGGTTCTTAGACATAGCCAAAACGCATTGAGGGAATGAGTCACTGAGCTTGGAGACGTAGGACCAGTTTTATGGGTCTCTAAATGAATTGGTCCACAAAGACGAATTGTTCGATAAAGTCAATGCACCACGTTTTTCTGTAGTAAGTAATGGCTGGGCTTCTAAAAGGTTTCAAGCTGTGCCTATCTGAGGTACAACTATTTGTCTCTCCTATTGGGGCAAAGAAGAGTGAGGAAAATCAAAGTCTCAAGGGAACCATTTGTCCCAAGGTCTAATAGTCGCATGAATGGCAGCCTCAATTACCCTGACGGTAGATATGGCATCAAGCTATCAGGAACAACCACTCTGAGAGAAATCATAGAGAGATGGAGTGGGAAAAAAACATAGAATGAAAATCAAAATCATATAAAAGTACCACAGGTACTACTTGGATAGAAACAGATGGAAATCATTGAGGCTGTGACTCCTAGACACCCTGCAACCCTGGAAATGAACCTTTCCCCTTCAACCTAACAACAGCAAGTCTTCTCATGTGAAAAGTAACTTTTGTGAGGAACGTAGAGAACAACCAACTACCCAAGACCAAAAGGGCAGCATGCACACAAAGACAAAGCTTGGAAGGCAGAAAGGGGTCAGGAAGACTGACAAACAGAAATGAGAAACACAGACCCAAAGTGGGTAGAGCATTGTTATATGGAGAGAATTGCAAGGAGCTTCATGAAACAAAATGCATAGAAATTGCTGAATGAAAAACTAATTTACTCTGTAAACCTTCACCCAAGCCATAAAAAATATTATAAAGGAGTGTTTTTAGGTGAATGAAATTGAAATGTTAGTTGAGATTGTAAATTTGCTCAGTGACTATGGAGCAGTTTGAAGTTAATTGACTCACATAGGAGATTGCCTTAGTCTCACTCACCAAGTTCTAATTAAATAAACTAATGAAAAATTGACAAATGGTGGCTCCATTAGACTAATCCCTCTATCTTTTTCTGGGGGTCATTTGCTGCCCTTGAGCTCCAGGAGGGATTTTAATGAGGTAGGATGGGTTAGGATTGTGGTCCTATTTCTAATAAAATGAACCCAAGGCTTTTGTGACCTGACTCTTCAAAGTCAGTCCAGCAGTACCTGGTAACAGTTAATAAGTAGGTTTGGCACAATTAAAATGAGTCATCCTTGATAGTATTTCTCCCCCCTCCTTCCAATGTTCACATGCTAATCATTGCCATGAGAGAAGATATGTGACTGTATGTGCATTATATATGGTTTCTGCATAGTTTTCACTAACAGAGTTTCTAAGGTCATTCTTAGGAGATTCAAATCTAATTCTGTCCTCCTTCTCTAGTGCTGCTGAAACAAAAATACCACCCATGAGTGGTGGAATAAAAATTGTCCCAAAGACTAAATGTCTAAGTTGAGATTCCAGCCTTATTGAGTGTTGATTGTCTATGGCTCTGGGGATTCCTTGGATCCTTGACTTATGAACCATCACAATAGGGTTGTTTTCTTCAGATGTCTCTCTCTGTGTATAAAATTGGCTTGTTTTACCCCTCAGAAATGATTAGGTTTAGAGCCCCTCTCCTCTCAGGTGGTATGCTACAGTGAGCAAAACAAAGGGAACTGCATTTCCAAACAGAATCACAGCCACAGGTATAGGCTATAGAAGTTAAGATTTCAATATACATTTAGGAAAAGGGGGTGACATTCAATTCATAACACAATCCATGATCATATTTTCAAAGATAGCCTCAGTGATCATGTCACATCGAGAGGCATTTCAACCTCCCTCACTTTACATCATTTTGCTCTTCTAGAAATATTATTTGTGGTGCTCAGCACCATTGGAAGCAATCACATATTTTGTGTTCTATTTCCTGGATGCCTCCACGTCCCACTGCGATATAAACTCCATGAAAACAAGAACCCAGTCATCTTGCTCACCAGGACTGTGGTGGGAACTGATTTAATATTCAGAGAGGATGACTCTCTGGGTCATGCCCCCCATCTCCATTTCAGCTCCCTTATAACTCACTTCTTACACATTTCTGTCTAGCCATACCCCATAAGCCTCACATACTTTGAACTCATTTTCAGGAAAAATCAGTCCCTGAGAAAGGACATCACGTTGGTAAAATAGAAGGCCAGCACAAAAGAGGAAGACCCTTGATGGGATGTGTGTTCATTTGGGTAGATGAGAGAAACAAATACATAGACACTCATATGTGTATAAGAAAGAGCTTTATGTATGAGAGCAGTTGAATATTGAGATCACAGCCCAGCCAAGTCTAGATCAAGTCCATATGTCCTATACCAATCTATAAAGTCCTCTTCAGACTCATGATACACATGCAATGATGCTGAATGCAGGAAGACCACAGGCCAGTGGGTGAAGGGTCTTGTGGATCCAGTGGTGGTGGAAGCATCTCAGTGCGGGCAGATATCTCCACGTGGCTCCTCCAGATCCCAGGGCTCTGGCAGCATCAGCATAGCTCCATCAGGCTCTTTCAGAACTATCTCACAGGGAGTGAGTGTGTATAGCCTCCAGTGAGCTACGCATTTCCCTAGTGCCTCCAAATGAGGCCATCAAGCTGGGACCTGACTGACAGGCTAAACTCCACTCCTTCACTCTTCAGTCACAAATTGACAACACATTATGTAACTGACACAAGATGGATTGACACCGTGGCTGCAACAAGGAACTGAAACACAACGATTTCGAGGATGGTGCAGGATCAACCAGTGTTTCAGTCTGCTGCAGATTGGCTATGAGTCAGAATGGATTTGAAGACACCTGCCCACAACAAATCTCACTTATCTCTTCACTGTTTCTCCGACATCAATCCCATCTTGCCTTGTTATCTTTGCGGCGCCTACCTGAAAAGTTCTCAGGGAGGAAATCTGGAGGCAGGCTCAGTCATTCAGGCCGCCTCTCCATACCAAAGCCAACCCAGGCCCTTTGACACTGAGTGGACTCCTACTGACTTTGACTCCACCTGTGGCAAAAGAGAACTGTGAAACCCAGGGTTCCTCTGTCCAAGGTCTCTGGTGCTGGCTGGCTTTCCAGAAGTCTTCCTTCCAAAAGGTATCCAGGTAGACGCCAACATCCAACCTTCTGTTTAGCAGCCACGTATATCAGCCAAATGCCACACGCAGCAACTGAGTAAAGCATATTCTTCACAACTCATGTCTTCTCTGACCCCTTTGTATACAATCCCTTGGCCTCTGAGGTTCTGCAATGTTTGTTTTTATTCCGCTACAGCCCCTGTCTTCAGCATGGATGACAACTCATTGTAAAGCCCCAACTTCTCGCAACCGGATCAATAAGAACCCCACGCCGAATGGATTTAAGGTTGAAGTTGTCAAGGACTTTGTCTTTCTTGGATCCACAATTAATGCTCATGAAAGCAGCCCAGCCGTCAGACCCAAAGACTGGCTGGATCGGGTCAATCTGATGCACAGACTTCTCTAGAGTGTTATAAAGCAAGGATGGGACTTTGAGGACTAAAGTGGGCCTAACTCAATCCATGGTGTCTTCCATCGCCTCGTATGCATGTGACAAGTTGGACATGGAATAAGGAAGGCAGAAGAAGACTCCGTGCATTTGAACTATGGTGCTGGAGAAGAAAATTGAAAGTACCACGTGCTGCTAAAGGACAACCCGGTCTTCAAAGAAGTATGTCTTTGAAGAAGTATGAACAGAGTACTCCTCTGAGGCAAGGATGGCTGGCACATATTGTCAGGAGCGACTAGTCCCTGCTTGGTAGAGTGGAGGAGAGGTGAGAAAGAGGAAGGCGTTCAATGAGGTGGACTGACTGAGAGACGACAACAATGGACTCAAACAGAGGCATGATTGTGAGGACGGCATAGGACCAGGCAGTGTTTTGTTCTCTTGTGCACGGGATCACTATGGGCGGAAAGTGACTCAAGGGCACCTACAACAACAACAACCGTCCCAGACACCAGCTGTCAGGGCACAAATATTTGTTTCCATCCTGGAACCAGTCCTGTTTTCCTCAAAGGCCCTTTGAAGACCTAGACACCTAGCTCTGGAGAGGCTTTCTGCTGACCTTACATCGCTTAGAATCATCCCACCATCTCCTCAAAGTTGTCCTTGGTTAAAAGAAACTGTCTAGCCAAAGGTCAGCCTTGTCAGTGTGATGGGCATCCCAAGTTTACTTATGGGGTTGACTGGGATTCTTATTGCAATGGAAACTCCCTTCAGCCTAATCTTCTGCACACACGTCCTTATGCATTGTCATAAGACCTCTAGAATCTTTCTCCCTGGAAGTTTATATGAGGACACCTGTTTCTTTCAGTTTCTCATGGAGGGTAAGCTGCGGGAGCATCAGAAGGTTGATTGTCTGATTCCATCTCCCTTGCAGCTATAGCCTTTGGGCCTATATATATTTGCATCATTCATATTTATTGACTGGATAGAGGAATTGACTAGATAGAAGAGGAATGAGTCTTTGCTCCTTTGAGAGGAGGATGTGTATGGTTTCTCTATGATTTTCCTTGTGGAGAGGATGGAGCAGCTTTCAGGAGAGTTGCTGAAATCCTTTGAGAAAGTGCCAAGAGCAACCTCCATCCATACGCAATCTTTCAGATGGCCTGCTCCAATGTTTCATATTCGCATATAGACATTCACCTCCCCTCCCACAGTCTCAGATCTGATGGCCCTTAAAAGCAACCTTATAAAAAAATTTAAAAAAATAAAAAATAAAAAAATAATAAAAAAGCAACCTTATGATTAAGGCAAATGAACAGCAGGCCCTTTGCTAGTGGAAGAAACTGAGGCTTTTGGGTGCAACAAATGGTCAGCACATGGCTGGGAAGGAGTAGGTTGGCAGTTCATACCCACCCAGTGGCACTGCAGAAAAAATGGGTCTGCTGATGTTGTTTTCCCTTAAAGATGACATCTAAGGAAACTCAATAGCACGGTTCTACTCTGTGCCACATGGATCTCCTCAGTCAGAAATCACCTGAAGAAAATGAAGCCAGCAACAATAAAGGGAGAGGCTGACGATTAGCCAAGTTAAATGGACTTCCCCAGGGCTACTTGTTATCTAGATATGACAGAATACCAAAAATCGGGTCTTCTGAAACACGATGCTATCTTCATTCCACCGCTCTCTTAAGAACAAGCTCCTTTATTCATTCTATGAAAGCATAAATTTTCTTAAACACACACATCTGGCGTATCTAAGATTTATTTAAGACATCTTTGTTTCAAGTAACTAGAAATCTCTCTTTGATTAAAGGGCTCCTATTCCTCTGTAGAGATGAAAAATGTGGAAAACCAAACAGAAGGATCCCGTGCTTTTAAAGATCCATTTATGAAGTTCTTACATCCTAGGGCAGGAAATAGAAATCTCCCTGCTATTGCTCTTATGAGACCTCCCTTCTAAGAGGCAGCACTTACTTGTGTTCTTTTAGAGATGGGGCTGCTCTGCTGTTGTTCTTGGTGAACACACAGCAACAACAACTCATTTCCATCAAGTCCATCCCAACTCATAACCACCCTGCAGGACAGGGTAGAGCTGTGGACTTCCAAGGCTGTGAGTCTTTATGGGAATGGAAAGCCTCAGCGTTCTCCTGTGGGGTGGCTTGTGGTTTCCAACTGCGGCTCTGACTGTGAGCAGGCTTATGCATAACCCACTTCACCCCCAGGGCTCCTGTCTCATTGATAGGGACCGTCAAGCTGGATCTGACGCATAGTGACCTCATGCACAACAGAAGGAAACATTGCCCAGTCCTGGCCCACATTCACAATTGTTATGAATTCAAACATTCACGTTTGAACCCCTTGTAGCCGCCCTGTCAATCCATCTTGTAGAGCAGTGGTTCTCAACCTTCCTAATGCTGTGACCCTTTAATTCAATTCCTCATGTTGTGGTGACCCTCAACCATAAAATTATTTTTGCTGCTACTTCATAACTGTAATTTTGCTACTGTGATGTATTGGGCAGCCCCTGAGAATTACTGTTGTAGAGGATCTTCTTTTTTTTCTGGCCTTTTTCTTTATCAAGCTTTATGTCCTTTTCTAGGGATTTCCTTCTACTGATAACATGTCCAACGTATGTGAGACAGAGTGTAGCAATCCTTGATTTTATCGGTCATTCTGGCTGTACTTCTTCTAAGACAGATTTCTTTATTCTTTTGGCCATCCATGGTACTCTCAATATTTTTCATGAGCACCATACTTCAAAAGCATCGATTCTTCTCCAGTCTCCTTTATTTGACGCTCAACTTTTACATGCATATGAACTGATTGAAAATTGCTTGGGTTATTGCATTATTGCTTGGGTCAGGTGCTTCCTAGTTCTCAAGGTGACATTGTTGTCCTCCAATACATTGAAGCTACCTTGTGCAGCAGATTTATCAAATGCAATGCATCATTTGATTTCTTGACCGCTGTTTCCATGAGCATCGAATAGGGATCCAAGTAATATGAAATCCTTGGCAACTTCAATGTTCCTTTATTTACCATGATGCCACCTGCTGGTCCAATCACAAAATTATTAGTGTTCTTTCTGTTGAGTTTTAATCCATGCAAAATGGCTTTTCACTATAGCACTTAGCACTTAGTCACTTTCACTTAGTCTTAAAATCCAAATTTTAGTAGAGCATATTTAATAGAGCATTGATAATGATACATTTTATATGCATATATCTTTCTGGAGCTACATATTAAAACACAAAACCAAGAAATCCAAGCAAGGTATGTACAATAATTCCAGCTAAATAGAGAAACTAGCACATTAAATTCAACAGTTATGACTGTTATGGGTCTCTTGAATCTCATGGCCAATAACACTGAGGGAAAAATGGTATTTAGATACCAACCCAAGAGTTTACATTCTTTTCTAGACTTCTTAGCATCGTCTCCCTTTTATCCACCAGCCTCACCAACACCATCATTGTACCCTGCCCCTATAATAAATGTATTAACTCCTCCTTTTAAAATAAATTGAAAATGCTACCAACCCATTCTTTTATTTTTTACATCTGTTGTTTGTGTTCTGTTGAGCTGATTCTCACTCACAGAAACCCTCTATGACCAAGTAGACTTTACTCACAGGGATTGTTGGTTTTGTTTTGTTTTCAACTGTTGAGATTTAGGTGAAAGTTTAAGGATCACAATAACTTTCTCTTCAGCAGGCTATACCCATTTTGGTTTGGAACATTAACGTCAACCCCCTCCATGTAATATCATTCAACCGACTTTTTCACTAGGCTACCCATTCCCGTCTAACCCTTTTTTTCTTACCTCTTCTTGTCTTCTGTGCTTTTGATTTTGAGTAAGCATTACCCTCTTGTCTGTATGATTTATTGTTCTGAGAAATAGGTCTGTTCTTGTTTGGCTGAAAGGGGATCCTGGGGATGGGTTTTTCTCCAGGTTTGAAAGCCCATAGGCTTGGGGGTTCCAGCAGTCTCCATCACAACAGTAAGTCTAATCTTCGTAATGATTGTGCATTTTGCTCCATATTTTTCTCTCTATTCAGGGCCTTCTGTCAAGGGAATTGTTCAGGAGCTTTACAGGAATGGACAGCACCATCTTTTCTGCTGGATAAGCCCATATATTTGAACTGTTAACCTGTGGTTAGGAGTCCAACTCATAATTTCCTACACCACTTGCGTATCTTCCATATGGACTACGTCACACCACTTGACTTAGATGTTCTCAAAGACCATGATCCTCCATCTATTGACTTATTCTTATAAAGTGTTTGGTTATGGCTAAGGCATTTTCTAAAATATGTCCCCAATAAGCTATTTTGCTTCCATATAAATGGATATAACTGGAGCACATGCAAATGCACATATATACATAATATATGTACATATACACACATTTATGTATATATTTATAATCCTTTAATAAAGCTACCCATACTTAATGGCAAAATTCCATTTGCCTTCCCACGCATGTTCAGCTTATCATTTTTTTTGGGGGGGGGTTGCATCACTGCCCCCTGGTGTGAGTAGGAGGCCCAGCCTTGCTCCTGGAGAGCTGCTGCTGGATTTGAACTGCCAACCCTTTGGGCTGCAGTACCGCACACAACCACTACACCACCGGGCTCAGCACCAGCTTATCTTTCTACCTCTGTATTCACTCATTGATTATTGTTCGTTTGTTTGTTTTTTGATGTTATTGCAGGATTGTGTATATAATAGCAATGAGTTTTGTCACTTTAACTCTTGGACTTTTCCCAGTGCCTTCCTTTGCCTTGGTCATATTGTGCTGAACTCCTCCTTGTTGTATTGCCTTTTCTTTCATCCTAGTTAATAAATGTCTACTACTGAGTGAGTGATTTTTCTT
>PVJH01024295.1:0-33310 GCA_004026705.1 Nesogale talazaci | reverse complement strand
GGGCAAGGAGTCAGGGAAGCTAGAGAGACCGCCCCCACCTCCGCCCCCCAGCACGGCCCCTCCGCCGAGCCCTCACCTGCCGTCCTGGAGCCCGAGGCAGATGGTCGGGTGCACTACAGCCGAGGGGTCAGCCGCCGGCTGGCTCTGGTCTCCACTCTCAACCCCCTCCTCCTCCTCCTCCTCCTCCTCCTCCGGTTCTGGAATGTACTCCATGCAGAGCACAGGGGCCGCCAGGGGGAAGGACTTGACGGTGCGGGGCGAAGGCCGGTTCAGGGAGAAGATGTCTACCTGGCCCCCAGAGCCCTCCTGCCCACCGCCAACCTGCGAGGCGAGTGCAGAGAGGCAGTCAGAGCAGGTGGGACCAGGGGGAACTCCACCCCAGACGTCCACCTGTTTCTCAGGTTAGGTATTAGGCACGGCATCTCTTATCTCCCCGCATCCCTCACCCCCCACCTTCAGTCACGGAAGGCCACTCATCTCCCGCTGTCATGGCAACAAGCCAGCTTCAGGGCCCACAGGAAAGCAGCAGGGAGCTTCCACTTCCTTGTCTCAGGCACAAGTCTCAGGGCACAAGTCAACCAAAAAGGACCCTCTGCACGGATCTGTCCTGTTCACTGCTCGTCCCATATCTAACACACGACAGTCACTCAGTATATAGTTGCTAAGTGGCTGGATAGGTGGACGCAAGGGAGGAGAAAGTGGGGGGAGGGGGGAGAAGGGTGGATGAGTAGATGAAGGAAGCAAGGATGGATAGAAAGAAGTGGATGGATGGGTGGGTGGATGGATGACAGGAAGGGAGAAAGAAAGGGATGGAGAAAGACTGGAAAAGCAAGAAAAAAAGGATGGATAGATAAGTGATAGATGGATGAATGGACAGATGGGTGGGTGGGTGGATTAATGGACAGATGGGTGGATGGACAAGTGTATGTATGGATGGACCAATGAATGGATAGATAGGTGGATGGAGGATGGATGGATAGATGGGTATGTGGGTAGGTTAGATGGGAGGACGGACAGATTAATGGATAGGTGGATCAATGGATAAATAGATGGATGAATGAGTGGATGGATGATATATGTATATGATTGGGTGGATGGATGGATGGATGGATAGGCAGATGAGTGGATGGATGGATGGATGGGCAGATGAAACAAACAATCTATGAGGCATCAAGGACACGGAGAAATGAGTCACCATCAGAAGGGACACAGAGTTCTGCCTGTGTGTCTGGAGCCAGAAATAAGTGGGGGGTGGAGGGTGGCCAGAGCAGGGTGAGAAGGTGTGGCGGGGCGTCCATCTGACTTGAGAAAGGCTTTGCGGAGCACCCAAAAGTCACGAAGTGAACTGAAACCTCCATGTGAGCATGGCATGGAGCTCCCTGACACCCACAGCCCCGCTCATGTCCTCCACGGCTCTGCAGGCATGAAGTGGGGCCCTGGTGCTATTTCTCCCCAACTCTAGGCACAATGCCTGGTACCCACCAAGGTCCCAAGAAGACCTTGCTGGGGTGGGGTGGGGGCCATGATTCCGGGCAGAAGGGAAGTAAGATCAGTAGGCAGGTGGCCTTCCCCAGTGTCCTTCCCTGCTCCTCTCTGCGGGGCCACAATCCCTGGCCAGCACCAGGGTTACTCACCCAGAGGTAGCCCTGTGGAAGGGAGGTGCTAACTGCCGAGAAGCCCAGCAAGGGACAGTTGACGGGGCTGTGGACCAGGGCGCCCAGCTGCACAGACAGACAAGACAGCACACGATGGGAGGTTATTTGTGGAAGCATTTGAGAAGCCAACCTTTGACACTCCCTGGCTGCCCCCTCCCCACCCTTGTTTACTTCTGAACTTTGTTCAGGGACAGAATAAGGATCTCAGGGGGGTGTGGTGGGAGCTGGGAAATCAGTGTGGTGCCTAGGTCCTGGGACTGTCACCCTCTTAGCAACTTTCAGCTTGAAGACACCTGCATGGGTCTCCGTGGGGTTTTGGAACTGGGAGACTTCCAGGTCAGAGGCATTGAAGACCACTGGTTCCCAGTCCTTGCTTTGCAGACGGGGAAGGTAAGGCCCAGAGAGGTACCTGGCGGCCCTCAGCCATGAGGGACAGCTGCCTGCACCCAGAATTCCCAGTGTCCTTGGTTTCGGGAGCAGCAGTGCTAAAATCAGACCCCAGCAGAGGAGCCTGCCAAGACCAGATTGCAGGCAGCAGTGCAGGCTGCAGAGGCCCCGGGGCTCTGTCTGTCACTGGGGTATGGAAGACACAGTCCCACGTCACTGAGGGTCACCAGCTGCCCCCACACCAACTGTGTGGCCTCCCTGGACCACACCTGCTCGGCCAGTCTGTCTTTGTCCATGACAGAGCGTGATTCTTTCTTGGGTCTTCTGAAAGGTCAGCTGGGACCCGCTGGAGGGTACACAGGACCCTCTGCCAGGTAGATGCTGCCCTCTGCTGGAGCCAAAGGGCAGGGCCTAAAGCCAAGCCCACTGCCAGGGTGCCCGCTAGAAGAACTGGCCCTGTGGGTTCCAAGGCTGTGGGAGAAAAGGCCTCATCTTCCTGTTGAGGGCAGCGGGGTGGGGGGGGGGGTGAAACTGGGCCTCTCAGAGGTGGCCCGACGTGGACCCCTCTATACCACCACACAGGGTCTCACCAGGAGCGCCCACCACGGGCTCCCCAGTCCTCAGGAGAGGTGGCCAAGGAGGTTGCCTTGTCCGGCCGCCCCATTGGGAACATGGCAAAGTTGAGGCCCGGAGTGGGGTGTTTCTGGCTGTCCTCTGATGCCTGGGGCCACCAGGCGGCAGACTCAGCTGGGGGCAGCAGGGTTGGCCCTCTTGGCCTGGGTGGGCTGTACGCAACAGAAGGAGGAGGATGCAGATGGTGGGAGGAAGCCACTGGGGTCACCATGAGTCTCCAGGCAGCACCCCCCCACACCAGAAAAATCACATGCTCGGGTGTGGCAGAGCCAGAACTCAGGCCCCAGCCAGTGCCGCCCCCTGGGAGTTTCTCCCGGTGACTCAGAGACCTGGTGTGGCTGGCATGGTCAGAGCAGGCCTGGGACCGGGCTCCAGCAGCCTCAGGAAGAGAAACACCTGGTCAGGCCCTGGTCTTATTGTCGCTGAGAAGTGAACTCGACACCCCCTCCTCCAATGTGGATGGAATGCAGACACACTGGGAGAGGTGCTGGCCAGCCAGCGCCCTGGGAGGAGCCCTTCCCCCCCACACTCTCCCAGCCCTGGGGAGCCTAGCAGTCTCCATGGCAATGAGGCCAGGTTCAGGGTCCCTGAGGGTCCTGGCTGACATGCTGCTGGCGCAGAGCTAAGGGACACCTCTCTCCCTCCCGGGGGCAGGAAGCAGGCACAGGCGGAAGGAGAGGAGGGCTTCTTGGGGTGAGTAGGTTGGGAAGTGTCTACTGCTGGGTGTCCCAGAGAACTCCATGGAAGGGAACTCGAGGGCCCTGTCCCCAGAGTGTGAGGTGGGGGACAGCCCCCCTCTGGAAGTCCTGGGGTAGTGCTTGCCTGTGACCCCAGGACCTGGGTCTGGCTTGTCTGGACTCAGCCTGCACCCTGTACCCCTCGGCAGTCCACAGCCAGGAAGCACCCACACCCCACCACCGACATCTCCCGGGGCAGCCTTCTCTAAGGGGGTACTGCGGCCAGGCAAGCTTCAGGCAGAGTGGGCACCACCGCTACTGAACGGGCTCTGGTTTCCCGGAGGCACATGGGGATCTGCCTGAGGCGGGGCCCTGCTCACTCACTCCACAGGCTCCCCTAATCACAAACCAGCACTGGCCTGCAGAAGAGGGCATGGTCTGCACTGCTGCCCAAGATGTCTGGGACGGACCACGGTGTGACGCACCCCAGCCAAGCTCCCTGGAGGAGGCGTAGCAGAAGGGGCAGGGCTGCTTCAGGGATCATGGGTGAGGATGGCCAGGCTCTGATAGTCCTGCTCAGCTTGGGCGGGGGGCTGCTGCCCACCAGCCTCTGAGAGGAGCGTGGCACAGCCAGAGGACAGGCCAGACACTGGACACCTCTCAGGAGGGTTTGTGGCCACCAGCAAGAGCCTCGCTGTCCCTGCTCCTGTCCTGGTGTTGTTGTTGTTGCTGTTGTTGCTGTTGCTGTTTATGGTGGCTGTGGGCAGAGCACTGGCCACAAGCCAGGCTCAGTGCCAAGAATCTGACACAGAATCCCCAAGTCAGTCTGAGGCTCCAGAGACACCCCAGCCCAAGGTGACCCTGTTCCCCGGGCCCAAGAGAAGATGTGGAAGACATCTCTTCTTCCCCTCCCCCCGCCCCCACTGCCTCCATGGGGCCCCCACAGAATAAGCACCTAGTAAGGCCAGCAAGCGGGGCACTCCTCTTGGGTAGGAGATTTAAGGGACGCCCCCAAAGCCCAGTGATCAAGATTACAGCATTTCATATGTACAAATATGCCTGATACAATGGGTGTATGGATTGTTATAAGAGCCCCCAATAAAATGATCTTTGAATAAATATTTTTGAAAAGGATACAGCATTTCAACTCTTTTTTTTTTTTTTTTTGTGGCATCACTGCCCTGGTGGGAGTAGGAAGCCCAGCCTTGCTCCTGGAGAGCTGCTGCTGGATTTGAACTATCAACCCTGTGGGCTGCAGTCCCGCACACAGTCACTAGGCCACTGGGCTCAGCCTCAACTCATTTTGGGGTGTGGGCATCACTGCCTCTTGGTGGGAGTGGGAGGCCCAACCTTGCTCCTACTGCTGCTGGATTTGAATTGCCAACCCTGTGGGCCGCAGTCCCACATACAACCACTATGCCACTGGGGCTCAGCCCTACCTCAACTCATTTTTAACATCAAAATTAACATATAAAACCCATGATAAGGGGACACAGACATGGTCATTACACATAGCCTCTCCCCACGCCCTGTTTCTGGACCCTGAAAAGCTGCTGGGTCATGCTGCTTAAGTCCATCGTGTGACTTTTGGCTTTCCCCGCAGATGCGAGAACGCGATGTTGCCAGATGGCGGTGACATGCAGAAATGGTTGAGGTGGCATAGGTTCGCTCCATACCTTTTCACCACAAATCTGTTTAGGACGTGACTCATCTTGACAATGGAGGTTTGAGCACCTCCTGAGACTCTGCCTCACTCACTAGCTGCGCCCCAGTCCCGTCCATGGCCCCCACCCACAGCAAACCTGGCTCATCTCTCCTGGGTCCCCGGGGGCCCTTGTTCCCTGCCTCCTGCCCACAGTTCACTTGACACAATAGCCAGAACGAAGGCATGTGCCCATCCCCACCTTTCCCTCCCTCCCCACCCTACACACACCCATCTCTAAGCCTAGGACAGCTTGTGCCAGTCCCATGGCTCTGAGGTGGACTCTAAGCCAGGCACAGTTGGGCCAGCATGGGTCACTCCTGCACTGGCTGACCTCACTGGGCTCTGGCCTGGAGTTGAACAGCCATTGGACCGTCCCCCTCTCAGGTATCTGTCTGCCTACTGAGAATATGCCTCCCCCACACTACACAGGGCTATCCCCTTCCTGCCCTCCAGGGCCTGCATGTAAGGGTCCCCTCTTCCAAGAAACCCCCTCTGGAGGCCCCTGGCCCCCTGCCCACATCCAGTGGTGCTTCCTACAGGTTTACATCTCAGACCTGGACCGCCTTGGTGGCTGCTGCAGTGGCAGGGTCTGGAGACCGGACACCACGTGATGAAGGCTGGGCTCCCTGCCTCAGCCCTCCCCTTCCCAGCCCTGTCATGCGTGGAAAATCATGCTGCCTGTCTAAGCCTGGCTTTCACTCCCCCTGCAAGAGGGCATCTGCCCTTACGACTATGAGAGAACGGGGACCACAACAGCCCAAGAAGCTCAGACGGCAATCACAATGTGGGGCTGCAGTTGTCCACTGTGAGGGGCTCCTGCCCCCACTGTGGGGATGGTCCAGCCTGCATGCATGGGCACGGCCCCTCTGGCATCATGGGCACTGGAGTCCTGCCCACAACCCCTGAAGTCACTGCCATCGGGGGAGGTCCCACAGCCCCAGACCTGAGCCTGGCTGTCTCCCACGGAGGATTCTCTGGGCGAAGAGACCCCCTCCACTCACCTGCAGGTTGAGAGCACGGGAGGAGAAGGCGGGGACACAGCAGGCCAGGATGGGGCACCAGAACGGGGCTCTGCTCTTTCTGTCCTCCTCGGGGCACAGCCAGCCCGGCTGGTTCTCCTCCCCTGCAGTGGCGAGAGAGAGGAGCAGTGCGGCCAGTCAGGCAGGAGGCATCCCTCCAGGCATGCACGGTGACCCGGCCTCCTTACAGACTGCCTGAGCCATCTGGGGGAACCTCCCCCACCTTGAGACTGCATAAAACCCGGCAAGGCTGCTGCTGAGTCCAGACCACCTCCCGGGGAGAGCCCCTGTGTACCACGGCCAGCCCGTGCTCCACCAGGCTGTCCAAGGGATGACTTCCTGGGCACAGAGGGCCAGGGCTTTGTTCTGCAGCACCAGAGGATGGTCTCAAGGAGCCACCTCTGCAAGATGCAGACAGACCCTTTCCTCTCCTCTGACTGGGTGTCAAGTGAAACCATGGATGGGAGACTAGTTCCACACATGGGCCAAGGGCGACAGCACTGAGCACAACTCTGCTGGTAGGGCCTTCTCGGCGGTGACCTTGAGTCCCCTGAGGTCACTCTCAAATCGAGGGACCCATCTGACTTGGGGGTCCCTCAAGTTCCAACTCCAAACTCCAACTCACTCCCAAATGGCTAATCCCGACCCACAGCAACCCCATGAGACGGGCTAGCCCTGAACCCCAGGAGTTTCTGAGAGGGGGGGTAGAAGGCCTCATCTTCCACCTGTGAGGCAGATGGGAGTTTTCAAACTGCTTACTTTGCAGACAGTCATCCAGTCCTCACCACCGATGCCAACCACAGATCCCCAGAGACGTGTTAAATATGTGCATCAAAGTACTTCAGGTAAAACCCATGCATCTTTGGTTTTTAACATGGGGACTGAGACTATTCAGTGGAGAAAGAATGATGCCAGGAAAGTGGATTTCCACACGCCAAAAAAAAAGTCAGCCTCCTTTCCTCACACCAAGCCCCCAAACAAATTCAAAATGGATCACAGACCTAAATGTACCACTGAAACCATACAATTCTTAGAAGCACAAGCAGGAGCGGCCAACCAATTGAAAGGCTGTTCTTTTGGGGGATGTAACCTGCTTCCAGTATACGTGAATGTTATGGGAAAACTTGTTTGCTTTTTGCTGAGTCTGAATCTTGCATCTGCCTGAAGATGCACAGAGAAAGGCCAGGGAGCAAATGCAGGTCGGGGTGTAGCCTGCAGGACTACAAAACAACAGAGTGGCCTTGGCTCAGAGAAGGAGACTCAGAACTACCTACCACCTGACCCAGCAAGCCCCTGCTTTGGTCTGTACTGTGGTGACGAAGCAGAGAGAGAGACTCCCACATCAGCGTTCACCGCAGGCCTGGTCACAATCGTGGGAGGAATCCAAATGCCCATCCACAGACAAACGGATCAACAAGATGAGGCCCAACATAGGGCGGACTCTCGCTCAGTCAGCCGGAGAAGTGGATTCCAGCTGCAACATGAACAGAGTCCGCAAAGAAACGATGATGAGGGAAATAAACCGATCCAAAAGAAGCAGACATCGTATGACCTCACGGATCCATACAGAGCTATGAAAGGTGATGGAGCCCAAAGTTTGCTGGTGGGAGAGAGGCAAAGGGAGGAAGGGGGTGTGACACGAATGGGAATGGCGTGTGGATCACAGGTGGGCTGTGCAGACACTGTCACCACATCTTGCTTGTCGACCTTGCTCCCTCTGGCACATGGTACCTGGCAGAGACCACCATCGCCCTCTGCTCCCCGGCAGCACCATACTGTTTAGCTCCAGCCTCCTGGCCAGGCCCCACCGAGATGTGCCAGTCAGGAGCCCCATCCAGACGCGCTCTCACAGCGGTTAAGATGCACAGCAGACAGGAGATGGCTGACTAAGGTTGTAAGGAGAGTGTCGGGGAGAAGGAGAGGTGAGGTGAGGTGTGCTGCAGCTACTGTGCATGAGGTGCACACCTACAAAGAGCTGAAATGGCAGAAGGTGTGGATAAACTTCACTTGATTCACAAGACAGTGTTTTATTAAAAAAAACTTAAAAGAGGTTGTGTGGTAGCTGTATTTACAGTAATGAGGTCTCACCACCACCAAAACAAAGTACCAAAGAAGAGCCACTGATGCTGTTGATGTATAACCAGATACCTCATGGTCCCCTGGTTTGGAGGCTGAAGGTGGTGAATTCATGGGGCACCTCGTCTGTTGGCTTCCTCACACGAGTAGTGCTTCTGGTCTACCTCACAGTGTGCTGCCTATCGCCCGGGGACTCAGAGACCTGCAGGCAGCCCCACGAGGCATGCCCACTGGTCCTTGGGCAGCCACAGCAGCAGAGGGAAGAGGAAAGGCAGACGTCAAGGAAGCCGCATGTGCAGCTAATTGCCCCCTCGAATAACTGCCTCCTCTGACAACGGATCAGAGGAACCAGATGGTGCCCACCATCCTGACGGCGCCCGCTGATCAAGGATCCACCAAAGAGTCCTGATCAAAGGGAGGAAATGCAGTGTAGAATTTAAAATGCTCACAGACGCCGTCCTCTCTGAAGCCCAGGAGGATGAAGGAGCCCCTGAACAATCCCCAGAGACAATCCTTAAAGCTTAGGCCAAGACAATCGCCTTAACAGACGACAGCGTTTTAGCTTAACCCACTGCGGTCGAGGCCATTGCAACCCATAGCAACCAGAGAAGGTGCAGCACAGCGACCCCGTGGGCTTCCTGAGACGAGAAGTCTTGACAAAAGCAGGCAGCCCCGTCTTTCTCCCACAGAGCCGTGGCGGGGGGCTTCACCGGCTAGCCTGTGGACAGAGTCCGAAGCTTAGATCAATCACCTCACTAACTAGTGAGAAGGTGGCCTTGAGCATCGTGCTTTTATAGATGTCTAACCCACTGCCCCTGAGGCAGTTCTGAGCCCTGGCTTCCCTGTGTCGCTTTCTGGGACTTTAAAGTCTTTGCAGGAGCAGACAGCCTCCTCTCTCTCCTGCGGGGTGGCTGGTGGGTTTAAACAGTCGGATTTGCGGTCAGCAGCCCAACACAGAACCCACAGCCCCACTAGGGCCCCTGATGGACCATCTATATGGGACCAAGCTGGCGACAATAACCCCAAAGATGGGATGGGAGTCTAGCGGGGCGGTGAGTTCAGGCTGACGGAGGAGAGAAGGGCAGCTCAGGAGAGGCGGGCTAGCGGGGCCACACGCCCTGACGGCTGTGATCCATGCCCCTGCGCAGGACTCTGGGGTGGTGTTTGGCTGTGTAGAGACTCAACAGATGAATGGAGACATTTAGAAAGAAAGGGGAACTTGATGAGGTTGCCTGGTCAGTTTTGGGGGCAGCTCAGCCTGACACCCAAAGCGTCATTCTTCACACTCTTCCAGGGGGCACCTGGCAAGTGGCCCCTTGGGTGCTCTGTCAGAAGGTCCAAAACACAGGCAAGGTCACCTGGACGACCAGGAGGAAGCAGCTGGCCTGGGAAGGCAAGACAGAGCAGAGTACAAGGGGTGAGAGGGGCCATGGGCGCAGTGACCTGTGGCCCAGGGGCCTAGAGCTCTGCCAAGAGGGACAACCGCCTTCCTGGCCACTTCACACCAGCCAGAGCGAGGGTAGGCTCCCTCCACTGAGTGTCCACCAGCCACTTGGGGCCTTTGGATGGGTCTTCCCTACTAACCACCACCTTCTGCTGCCTCGGGTCAGGTTCTGGGCACCCTGGAGACCCAGACAATCTGGGCCCTGCCACCACCGGGGAGGAGTCAATGTGGGGAGGCTGGCGGGCAAAGGCCAGCCCAGCACTGCGCTGTTCGCATCACTGCAACTGACTGGTTCTATGTGGCAGCTCATCAGGGCACAAAGCCTGGCCCCCTCGCTACCTCCTCCCACCTGCACAGCTGGGCGCAGGTCAGGCTCCCGGCAACGTGTGCATGCCGTCAGGACAAGTCGGAGCTCCCCGGGGCTTTCAGGGGCTGGGTCTGTGCAAGTGGAAAGCCAGGCCTTTCTTCTGCACTTCCTCTGGGGGAGTTCCAGCATCCACCCAGGAGCTCCCCAGACACCCCCTGGCCTAAACCACCGACACGGAGTCGATTTCAACTCATGGGGGCTCTCCACGGGGTTTCTGGGGCTGTAAATCTTGACAGTGCAGACAACCTCAACATAGTCCTGCAGAATGGCTGGTAGGTTTGAACTGCCGACCTTTCCGGACACTACCATCCTTCATAGGCATCACAGGAAGGCCAGCCCCATAGCACAGCTGGGGAGCAGAGGTGGAAGACATCAAAGAGCGGGTCAGGGCTCCAAACGTGTCCCGTGGGCACCCCGGGCAGGGCCTGCAGCTCTGTGGCAGTGGTGGCGAGTCCAGCCATCATGGCTCCGAGAAGCCCCACGGAGAAGGCCCTGCACACACACTGGGATGCCCCTCCCTCCGGGCTTCTCTCTAGGAACTGCCTTGGCCAGATGGAGACACCCCGCACCCCCACCGAAGTGCACTCACCCCGCAGTGCCTCGCCGGGGCTCAGCCTGGAGCCTGACTCCTCTCCCTTCGCCTCCCCTGTACCACAGCACCCCCCTCCCCAACTCATCTCAGGTGCTGCTCCCCTCTCCCCTCCTCTCACCCACAGGCCCATCAAGTGCTGGCAATTTATTATTATATGTACATTTTAATGATCCAAGCGTCTCCTTCCAGATGGTGCCTGTGCTGCCTGCAATTGGGGACGTTAAAAGAAAATGGAGTTGCTGCTCCCCATCTGCCACGGCCATTGTTCCCACCACAAAACGCGGGCAGCTGAGACCAAATTGGAAGACTGCTTCTGCTGGAAACTGAAAGCCCGCCTGGGATCAGCGACATTACGAGGTGTCGTGGACGACGATGGTGTGGCCAAGGTTCTCGTGGACATCGCAGGGGCTTAGCATCCCGAGATGTTCTCCCCTGCCCTCTGAACAGAGGCCGACACACCAGGCCTGAGGGGCTGCTGTTGCTCCCCCAAGCCCTCCCCGCCAGGGGGGCTGACTCTGTTGCAGAACAGGCAAGGCTGAGCAGGAGCCCTGGCCTCTCCGAGCCTGCTGCCCCAGCTGCACAGCCAGGAAAGTGGCCCCCACCTTGGGAGCAGTTGTGAGGCACGGGGGGGGGGGGTCGCGGGGGAGCAAGCCTCATGCCTAGCATTCAAATGGGAGCCGGACGCGCACCCTGAAACCTGCTGAGGACCAAACAATCATTTAGCTTCCTGGACAAGAACGCTGGCCTCTAAGATCTAGCTATCCGGGGTCACACGGGCAGCAAGCCCTTGGGAAGACTGGATGGCAGGCCAGGGGGCAAGTGAGTGGATATGTGAAAAGCCCTGGTTACACACGGAGCTGCTAAGCTAACCCCGAGGTCAGCGGTTTTGAACCACCAGCTGCTCCCAGGGAGAAAGACGAGGCTCTCTAGTCCATCAGAAACCCACAGGGGCGGTTCATTGACTCTACAGCTGGAGTTTGTCGGTTCGCTTCACTGACCATGAAGCATGCAGTCAGTGCCCCTGAGGTGGACGTGTAGGAATGCCGGAGGGGTATCCTCAGAAACTGTATGCTCCTCTGGGCCAGGCCTCCTGCTCTTGCCATTGCTATGTCCCCTGTACCAGCAATTACTACAGACTCCCAGACTGCATTAACAAGAGCCCGTGAGGAAGGGCCTGGCTGACTGACAAGAAATATTGACGTGATGCTTAGAAACATATGATCGTACCAAAGACAAAACCGAGAAAGCAAAACCAAGCAACGTCCCTGCGACTGGCAGAACCTGATCAGCTGGGAATCTAGTGACGTGGAAAGAGGCAGGCTGCCCAGCCTCAGAGCCCCAGCTCCACCCCTCCCTGCTGTGTGACCCCAGGCAGGTCTCTGCACCTCTCTGGGCCTCGGATGTCCACGGCAGACTTGTCTCCCAGAACTAAAGACAGTGTAAATAGAAATGCTCACCAGACCGCGGGGTCACAATTCTGAAGCTCTTGGTGGAGCACGGTGGGGTGGGAGTGGGGAGGTCTTTATTTAGATCTCACTCATCCACCAAGATCCAGCCTTTCAAGGCCAGTCCTTCCCTGGTCTCAGCATGGTCAGTGGGGGCTGCTCTTAGAAAGGCCTCATCAGGTCCTCCAGCCAAAGGCCAACCCAGGCCCCTCAGTAACCACTCCTCATTCTCCACCCCCTGGCCCCTGGCAGTCACTGACCGATGTCTAGTCGTCTCATCTGTTTCCAGATGGGGAAACCGAGGCACAAAGGAGGAAGAAGTGACTCAAGGCCACGAAGCAGAGTAGGGCCCAGCAACTCAGAATGGCCCCCCTGCAGCCCACAGACCCCTGTGCTCCCTGACCTCGATGTTCCATGCACACACCTCCCCCTAGCCTCACGTCTCTGCGGCCCAGAGTGTATTTACTCACGGAGCCCAATCTTGGCCAGGTGCAGCCTGTTCACCCAGGAGATCTTGCTCAGGGGGTTGGGCGTGATGAAGACGACCATGAAGCTGATGGGGCGGCCTGATCTGCGGAGAGAGGGGGCGGTGGGAGCCTGAGTGTCTGGGGCAGGAGGCTGCCTCCCCTGGGGCTTTCACACAGCTAATCCCGAGACCCACATGCCCCCATGGACCACCTCCATCACATGACAGCCAGAGTCCAGTGTCCAGCAATCGCGCTGGACTCCCTCCACTCAGAGTGGCCCTGGAAGGGGGACTCCCAGACCAGCCAGGCTTGGGCAGCACCAGCAAAGACCAGGCTGTTTGTTCACTCATTCATCCATCCATCCATCCATCCATCTGTCCATGAGCACTGACTAGGTACCCAGCCCTGTGCTGGACAGTGTGCCCACAGCGGCTCCCTGCAGGGCAATCCTGCATCCCTGGGTGCCCTGTCCCGGGACAGCCCGCTGCCCACCGCCGCCCCTCTCTCACTTGTCAGGTTTCCCCGGCAGCAGGAGCCGAAGGCGGCACTTGTTAGCCGAGTGGATCTCTTCCTCCTTCACCCGCATCAGCCTCTGCAGTGCCAGGCACCAGTCCTGAGCCACAGTCATGTTCAGGTTCTAGGGGTAGGAGGCAGTGAGGTCACCCCACGGCCCAGCAGCCAGGGGCCACTCCAAGGGGAGAAGACCAGGGGGCAGGGGCTGTGGCGCCTCGGACCGGACCTCTTCCTGCAGACTCGGACAGGAAACCCACTCCCCAGGCTCCAGCCTTCTCTCAGTCTGCTGCGAGTTGCAGGGCCTGCAGGCCGAGCCCAGACACAGAGCCACATACAGGAACTCCAGGGGTGCTCAAGGAGAAAGGGGTGGGGCGGCCCCACCGCAGCCGGCAGAGCACCGCATACCTGGTAGGTGCCGTGCAATGTGCTGATGAGAAGCGTTATCTGCTCCACCACGGCCAGGTCCTTCTGCAGGTCCTGCAGCTCCTGGAAGAGGCGCGGGGGCCCCAGGTACACCTTGTCTGGGCAGAGAAGAGACCTGGCTCAGGCTCAGGGTGGGGAGGGGGCTGGCCAGAAACCAGAGCTGTTGCCCGGAGGACGTGGCACTAGAGATTTGGAGAAGACGTTGCTCAGGCGGGGTCCTGACGGAGCCCCCAGCCTGGCTGGGAGCACAAAGGCAATCACGGATCACGTCCTCCGCGGATCATGGGAAACCAGAAGACTTAAGAACCCAGGGGCCGGGAGAGCTGAGGGCCTCCTTGGGGAGTTGGATGGGCACTGCCAAGGGGAGAGATGGTTCATGCCAAGGCTCAGCAGCTTCCGAAAGAGCCTGGAGGGCAGGTTGCTCAGAGAGGTGCCAGGCTCTATGCCAGGGGCTGACGACCCAGCAGCAGAAGATGTGGGGGGAAAGATACTGGGCTGTGGGACGGTAATGGGAGACGTCCAAACTTAGGGGTGGCACAAAGGGGGGTGGGCGGCAAGAGAGAGCAGGAGGGACCAGCAGGACGGGCCCGGGTGGGGTTCTTGGAAACTGGGGTTTTGCAAGCTGAACTCTGCAGGAATCCCTGTGCCGGGGCTAATCTGAGTCTTGGCTTCTGGCAACCCACCAGGATGTGCGTGGTAGGACTGTCCCTGGGTTTCCTGTGGCCTTATTAACCCTTTCTGGGAGTAAAAAGCCACATCAGGCTTCCTCAGAGCACCTAGTGGTTTCAAACCGCTGACCTCACAATTAGTCGGCAACCCAAGTGCTCGCCCAGCACACCATGAGGGCTCCTGGAATTTCTAGAGGCACCGGCAGAGGAAGACTGCTGGGGCACTCTGGGCGGGGGCAGACATCTCAGGGTCAGCACTGAGCAGGCCCTTTCATGGCCACCGTGGTGGGCTCAAAGAGCAATGGTGGGGGCTTGGGGTGCAGCTGTGTGCGCCCCATGAAGAACAGGGGGAGCTCTGCAGGAGCCAAGAGGCGCACAAGCAGCGGCTGGCCCCTGCAGAGGGATGTCATCGGCCTGGATGTGACGGTTTGGCGGCTTTTTACTTTTTATGCGGTTTGAACCTTTCATCTCGCCTCTGTGGCGTTCCGGCGCGTGCAATCCAAGCGCACTATACCCAGTTCTAAATTCCAGCAGATCCTAACACTGACACGGTGAGCCCCACAGGAGCCCGCTGGGGCTTTCAACAAGATACTCCCGCTCCTCTAGGGGGAGGAGTGTGGCAGGAAGAAGGTGGCTACAGACAGATGGCAGATGGCAGGACCCGGCAGCACGTGCGAGCAAGACGTCAGGGGCAGGCGTGAGAGCAAAGGCTGAGCAGCCTGAGGGGCCGGGGGACACTGCCCAGGGAAGCTCCTGTGAAGAACCCGTCTGCAGACCAGCTCGCCCTGCCCACAGATCTGGGAGAGAGACGCGGCTTCCTGGCAGTGGTCGCAGCTGCATGCTCCCAACCCTGACCGGAGTTGATGGTGCAATCAGGGCCTCAGAGTTTCCAGAACTGCGGGTGGGAGCCCCCTGGGGCACCCCGGGGTGGGGGTGGGGGTTCAGGCCAGTGGAAGGGGAAGTGAAACCAAGTGCCCCCAGTCTGTGGAAGGTGCCGCCGGGCCTCATATCCACTCATCCCATGCTCAGCACCCTGCCTTTGCCCAGCAGACGTCTGGCCAGGCCTGCAGGGCTAGCCTAGGGACTAGGCTTCACCCTCAGGGCCATGGGCATCACGGTCAGACTTGGGGCTGTGGGGTCACACCCAGGTCTGATATGCCCTGGGCAGTGGTGGACCAGCGGGAGGGGACAAAACTGAGGGAGCAGAGGAAACAGGAAGCTGAGACAGTAGGAGGGACGTGGGGGACCTTCAGGCCCAAGGAGAAGTATGCAGGCCTCCCAGGAGGGGCCAGTGGGTGCCACCTGGAGTAGCCATGGTCCTCGTGTCCACGGGGACAGTCAGGACAGGGCAGGAGAACCCAGGCAAAGGGCCTTGCCAGCCCTGAGCCTGGTCCCTGAGGTTACCTGGGTCTTCCCTATGCCGAGCGGGAGGGAGCTGAGATTTGGAGAGGAGACCCACAGGGGGACCACAGATGGGCAGGTGCTGGAGTCATGTGCTGAGTGAGTGAGAAAGAGAGAGAGAGAGAGAGTGTGTGTCTGCATAGGGTAGTGCTCAGCCTGTGAGCAGAGGGATGTGTGTTTGTGTGCATGTGCACGCACTGATGACTGTGAAGGTGGGGGGTGGTGATCACCCCGTGAGCAGGTATGTTGGCTGGGTGAACATGCCCACCTCTGTATGGTTTGGAGCTGCAGAACCCAGCCAGACCCCCTCTGCCGAGCTGCCTAGGGGTCCCAGGGGTGCCGGGCACTTACTCTGGGTCTGGGCCGCGGTGGGGGTTTTCTTGGCACCGGCGTGCTGGATGAGGATGTTGTCCTTGTCGTAGCCACTGCCCTCCTGGCCCACCTCCACCACCTGCACCTGAGGCAGCGCCGTGTTCCACTTCACCACGTACCTGGGCCCCAGGGGCACCAGGCTGCTGATCTCCAGCTGGCCCCTGTCAGGGACACAGAGGACAAGGCCCTGGAGTGCCCACCCCTTGCCACCACAGAGGCGGCCCGGCACGGCCTCAGCACACCAGCCCAGCCAGGCACGTGCAGCCCAAGCATCCATCAGGCAGAGCCAGCACCCAGGCAGGCAGAGCGGGAACTCTAGTGGAGGCAGAAGCCCCGAGGCACCAGGCCCAGCTCCAACTTAGAACCCCATGCCCCACCGAGCCACACACACCCCCGAACCACCTACCTGTGGTTGGCAGGCCTGAGGGGAAAGACAAGAAGGAAGGGAGGTCATTCTGGGACTTGTGCTCTCAGGGAGACAGAGACCCCCGGGGCCAGCACTGGATGGAAGGAGTCATGGCGACAGAGGCCAGGTGGGGACAGAGAGGCCCATGGAAAGGTCTCCTCCCTGAGGTAGGCCATGCTTCTTCCAACAGCCTGCTAGGACACCTGCCTTGTCCCAAGTCACCCAAACGGAGTCCCCAACCGACATCCCATCATGCCATTTGCCCCAGCAGATCCTGAGTGGCATGGGGCAGAGAGGCTGTCAGTCCTATCCCTGGCCTGCACGGTGCCTGGTCAGAGCAACCTGTGGACTGGTCAGTCAGCCGGCCGGAGAGAGGCACTGCTTACCACCATCTGTGACTCGGCTGCCCTGCAAAGCCTTGTCGGGGCCGGCCCTTGTTTGGAGTGGGCACATGGTGCGGTGTTGATCAACACCGGCTGGATGAGCAGATGAGAGGTGGTAGGTGGTGGGCTGGGGAGTGTGTGTTCCCCGACCCCCGCTGAGACTGAGACCTCCTGCTCGTGCTCCTGCCCCAGCTGGGAGGTGGGAGAGGCAGGCTGGAGCAGCAGGAAGACCCCCGATCCAGCTATTGTTGCTACATTGTTATTTGCGTGATATTTCTACATGTTGTCAAATAGTGAGAGCAGACGTGCCCCGACTACGAAGGTCACAGCTGGCGTCCTCTGGAGGAGCGGCGGGGAGTGAGGGGGCCAAGCCGAAAAGTTCTGCTAAGGGGCCTTGCTCACTCCTCAGCCCCAGGGGCTTGTGACCCCGGAATTTGGGGCTGGCTTGCCGGTGGGTGTCAGGTGCCATCCTGTTGGCTCTGACTCACGGCACCGGAGCGCCACCAAGAAGAAAGCCCTCTTGGGAGTTTTGACGCTCTAATCTGCAGGGGGAGGAGCCGGGGGGCATGGTGGTTAGGGGCTGGGCTGACGACGGCAAGGTCACCTGTGACTGCTGGGAGAAAGATGAGCTTCCTCCTCCCGCCAAGAGTCACCGTCTTGGAAAGCCCCGGGATCAGCCCTGCCCCATCCTGCAGGGTGGCTACGAGCTGGCTTCCACGTGATGACAGTGAGTGTGGGGGTTGGGGGGCAATCTTTTTATAGGGTAGACCACCAGGCCTTTCTTCCGCAGAACCGCCGGCGGGCTCCAAACACCAACCCTAATTACTCTCCCAGGGTCGTTCTCAGCTGGCCGGGGCCTCCCAATTGTGAAAGGAAGTTGAATCCCTCAGGCTGCCTGTGAATCTGGGTGTGAGACAAGCCTAGACTCCCCTCTCCGGACTGATCCACGGACTCACTCTCACTTGCTAACCAAATGGTGGGAGGTTCAAAGGCTCTGGGTGGGACCTGAAGGCTCTCTGGGGCCACTCTGTAAGACTGAGCTCACCCAGATTTGGAATTGACCGGAGACCAATAGGTCTGGGTCTCTTTTGTGTTGTCTGGTTGTGTCTTGTTTTGACTGGGGGTGGAGGTGCCATCCAACCCTATGGGCACCAGTTTACAGACTCTGGTCCATAGAAGCACCCCTCCTCTCACCTTCCTTCCCACCTGACCTTCACCCCGCTCCAGATTCAAACTCAGACACAGCCTGGCCCCTGGCCCGGCTTGTCTACACCTCTGAGCTACAGCCAGTGAGCCAGGCTCCTGTGGGCAGATGCGCTGGACTGTGGGGTGGGGGGAAACGCCAAGACCTGGGCGAGGGAGGGGGATGGGTGTGAAGTTTGGACTGGACACAGCAGGACCTGCGTGGTTTCCAAAGAGGTCTCGGCGCCCAGGCTGCTCGGTCACTGAGTGCAGAGCCTCAGGGCAGGTGGGGTCAGGGCCAGGGACAGAGCAGGCCAGGAGGGACGAGACAGGAGGCTGGGATACAAGAGGCCGAAACCCAGCTATAGCCCCTTTCCTGGGCTCACTGGAGGTGGGAGCCCATCCAAGAGGGCCTCAGAAGAAAGGCCAGGCTATCTCCACAGAAAACCAACAGAAGGACACTCGGGTCCCTCTGAGTCGGACTGGACTGGCCTGGTAAAGGTGCTCTGCTGGGCTGGCCACAGGGAGGCCAGTGGAGGGGCTGGACAGGCAGGAGGTGACCAGGACTGCTTACTTGAAGTTGATGTTGGCGCAGACCAGCATGTCATTGAGCAGGAAGACCCTGCGTTCCTTGGACTTGATCAGCTGCCCACGGTCGCCGTACACAGTCTCCGTCAGTGTCTCACACAGCAGCAGCTGCCGCTGGCCAGAGGTCAACAGCTGAGGCGGGGTGGGCGGGTGGAAGGGGGTGGGGGAGAGAGCACAGCAAGGTCAGCACCAGTACCGTGGCCCAGGCTGCTACCCAGCTAACCAGAGACCCACAGTTCTCCCATTGTGCAGTTGGGGGGTGGTTGGCCAGGCAGGGACAGGGGTCGGCGCGCCACTCTGTGCACCCTTAGGTGACAGGGTGTCCTGGGGGGGAAGATCCAAGGGCCCTGCTGAGTCCCCCGCCCTGCGGTATCTGACAACCCCCAATCTGAAGTCAGTCCACGGCAGCAGCACCCCTCCCCAGGTGTGCCACTCACAGGCCCAGCAGGCCGACTGAGCTCCCGCCCTGCTCCTCCACAAGCTGGCTGGGCAGTCCTTCCACTGCTCTGTGCCTCAGTTTCCCCCACATCTCAGCCCACACAAGGGAGAGCAGATGAGGCGTGCGGAATAAAACGCAGGGCGTCTGGCTCACAGGCCATCGCAGGTTCCCAGGGCGCCATGCAGGCTTCAGGCAGAGCTGTGAAGCCAGCCTCAGAGAGTCCCTGCCCATGGGGGGTGGGACCTCAGGTGGGAGACCCCTGGCATGGAAGGTCAGCCAGACAGCTCTGAGAAGGCCAGAAACCTCCAAGCTTCAGGCATCTGAGCAGGCATCTGCCATCTTAGCCTGGCCTCCAGGACCCCTTCCAAGCCCTGGGTTCAGCCACCGGGCCAGGGCCCCTGGGGGCACAGCTTCCTTCCCTGAATGCAGGGTGACTTTCAGGAGCAATTCAGGAGAAACTAGCCCGGAACTTGTGACTCTGATGAGAACGGTCACTGTCCTCACCATCAATTCCACTTCCCCCCGCCCCCCACACCTCCACAACTGAGAAAAGGACCGGTCACTCCTCGGAAGAGCCCCACATCTCAAGTCAATGCATAGCCTAAAGCCTTGTGTCTGGGCCAGAGCTCACCACACTGACTGGGTGTAGCTGTGCGAGGAGAGGGCGGCTCTGGACCTACAGGGGGCTGCTGAGCCAGCTCCTGAGACGAAGCCGGGCGCAGGGGGCAGCAGGCCCCCAGGAAGTGCCGCCCACGCACAGCCCCCAATGTGGACAAAGAGGGTCCTGGGTCCCTGGCACTACCCCCACCCCTCCAGAGCTTCAGTGGGCGGGCGGCGGGGGTGGGGAAGAGGGGGGAGCTAAAAGTTTCACAAACAGCCCTGGGGAGAGTCCTGAGGGGCACATTCTGCAATCACAGCACATGGTTCCATTTCCGCTGACATCCACTTTCATTTCCGCTTCTCCGGGGCGGGAGGGGGGGTGGACAACGCCACCAAGCTGGCTGAGGACGGCCAGGGACGTCCAGGGAGTGAGGCGGAGGCGGCAGCCATCAGCTAACATGGTATCTGACACGCCCCATTTCACAGATTGAGAAACTGAGGCTCAGAGAGTGGAGCCCCTCGGCCCCCATCACAAGCTGTCGGCACCCGGGGCGCGCTGGCATGAAGCCCATGGCAGCTGCAGTGCCCAGTGCCCAGGTCTCCATGGGCCGTCATCAATCCACTGGCTCTTCCTGCCATGGAAGGCTCCCGGATGAAGGAAAGGGAGCCCCAGGGGCAGCAGAAGCAGCAGTCTCCCAAGAGCCAAGACCATGGCCCGCGCAGGCACTCTAGAGGGGCTCTGTGGACTGGAGGGGGAGGCTCGTTCCCTGCCAGCTCTGTCCACCCAGGGCGGCTGACCAGAGGGACAATGAAGAGGCCTTGCTCAGGGGACCAGGTCTGTCTGCTCAGCCTGCAAGAAGAGCCAGGCATCTGAGCTCTATGCAAAGTGGTCATACGTCCCGCTTTGGGTGGGACAGTTCCAATTTTAAACCATTTTTCCCATGTCCCGCGGCATTTTTTAAAAGTCCCGATTTTTGGAAAGAATGCACAACAAGCTAGGGAATGGCAGGAGAACGGGAAGGGAATATACCCCCACCCCCCACCCCTGATCCATGGTGTCCCGTTTTACCAATGTTAAACTCTGGTCACTTTAGTATGGGCATTACTCACATGTTTAGTGTTGCCTTACACACACTCTGGGGGCCAAACACACATCTGTGATGGGCACAGGCCTCGAGAAGGGGGGCACAGGCTATGTGCAGGAGCCCTGAAGTCCCTCATGCCCCCACCCACTGGGCAGGCTCCCAAGAGGACCGTGGGTTAGGGCCCAGTGCACTCTGTGAGACGCAACACTTGAGAAAAGGATTGTTCTACTAGGGTGGAGTCCTCCCTAGCTCCCACCCTCCCTCCCTGTCAGCACTGACCGGCCTTGTCTCTCTGAGGCTCCTCTTGGTTTCCCCCAGGGTCAGACTGGCCCCTACGACACTCCAAGGGTCCTGGTCCCTTCTCCAAAGAACAGCTCCTGTGCCCTCCAGAGTGGCATGGTCACCCCACCTGAGCCATCCTGGTCCCCTCTGCCCTCCAGGGACGTGGAGCCCACCCAAGTATAGACCACCCAGACCAGGAGTGAGGAGAGGGCAGGGCAGCGGGGGCTTAGAGGGCTGGTTCTACAAGGGACTGTTCCCGTGTGCCTGTCCCCGGCCCTGTGTTTCCGGCAACCACACCGATGACTGGCCCCACACAGGGACAAAGACCTCGAATGTGGATGGCAGGTGCTTCCCACACGCATTTGGGGGGACTGTTTGTTTTCTGACGGCCATGCCCCTACGTGGTGACGCCCCAAGCTGTGGGGCAGACTTTCACCTTCCCCTTTCTAAACTAGGACCGGATGGCGTCAGCCAGCAGGCCCAGGGGACCCGCGTTCCTCACCGCAGCCCAGGCTCAGACACTCTTTTCAACCCATGGGGCACAGAGGGGTTGGGCGGTTTTCCTGAGGCCATACAGTGAATGTCGTGGCAAATCTGGATTGGGGGGCTAACCCTGGGCCCAGCACCTTTTTTGACCGCTGTATCCAGCTGTCATTCCCGTCACCTCTACCAACTCTTACACTGACCCACAGAATCTGCTCGGGCCGGCGACGGGCGAGAAGGCCCCAGGTTTGAGGCCGGGGCCCCATCTGGACACCTGCAGACACAGGACAGCGAGGAGTCCCTGGGCTCAGGGGGCACTGCCACCTAGTGGTGGCCAAGAAGCAGGCCGCTGGGTGACAGGTGAGCTGACTAGAGCAGGGAGACGGGGAGGGGGGTGGCTGGCGGGCAGGCACCTTGTTGAGGCTGCTGCGGTCGCTGACACTCCTGGTCAGCTGCTGGATCTCGGCCACCTGGTCGGCCAGCCGCTTCTGCTCATTCAGCTTCTCAGCCAGCGTCTCCAGCTCGGTCAGGGCCAGCTGCAGGGACAGCCTGTCGGGGTGCCCCCTGGGGGTGTTCTTCAGCATGTCCTACAGATCCCAGATACAGTCGGGCTCAGCAACCCCAGCAGACCCGTCCTTGGGCCCCTGGGCAAACCAGGTCCAAGGAGGGTCTGGTTTGCAGGAAGCACGGCAGTGAGAGGAAATAAAGCTGGGCAGTTACCCCCTGGGTGACCCACAGAGCACTGGGTGCTGGGATCGGAGGCCGCCAGCAGTGGGGCAGCCCTGAGGGTCAAGGGCATGCCTCGGGAGGGCCCCAGAAATCCAGAACAGGCCAAGGTGGGAACCAGCCCGGGGCCAGAGTCCCTTGTCTGGCTCCTGTGTGCCAGCAGGGCTGCCCTCCACCCCCACCCCCCGCTAGAGGTGAGATGGTCCCCAGAGGGCTAGGGGGAGGCGGTGCATGGAAGGTGGCCGGGCCTTCCTCCCAACTCCCAGCATCCCTCTGGGCGGGGGTGGGGGCTCCCCCCGCGGTCCCGGCGGTGGCACCTGAAGCAGGAGGATGAACTGTGGGAACCTCTGGATGGGCTTCACCATCAGCCCGTAGAGGGTGACGCGGTCCGGGCTGCAGATCTGCCGCCTCTGTAGGGACACAAAGCCAGACGTGGGGCCACTTTACCATGCGATGCCTGGGCTTGTTCTCCAGGCCAAGGACCCCAGGCGCCTCTGTGGGTGCATGTACCACCCACTTCTGCACCACTGGGAGCCCCTTGCTGGGCTCAAGGTCTCCTGGCTCTCTGACCCTCCACAGGCAGGCCCAGAGGCCAGGGTTCCAGGAAGGACCAGCCCCTGGGCTCCTCGAAGCACCAGCCTCTAGAGCTGCCAAAGGTCCTAGGTCTGAGGCCGGGGTGGGCCGGGGGGGGGGGGGTCCCTCCCACCACCCACATCCCCTAAGAGTCTTCCCACCCCTGGAGGGCCAGGACGAGCCTTTTAAGGCGGCGGTTCTCAACCTGTGGGTCATGACTCCTTTGGGAGCTGAACAGCCATTTCATAGGAGTCGCCCAATTCATAGCAGTAGCAAAATGACAATTATGAAGTATCAATGAAAATAATGTTAAGGCTATGCTACAGTCTCTGACCTAGGAAATTCAGCAATTTACTCAGGAGGTTAACTTCTAGAAGTAGCCAAACCAAACATGTCCCACACCTAATAGAAAAGCAGGGTGGGAGCGGGTACTGGGGGGCCCCAGGGTCCTGTTGCTTCCCATGCACAGGGAAGCTTCCCATGCTCCTACCATGCACCCAGTTGCTTAGACCCGCCTCTTCTCCTGCAGCCCAGAGACCTCCATCTCCCTCTGTCCCAATGCAGAACCTGGATTCCCAGGGCCTCCAGGTCCAGAATTCTCCAAACGGAACTCCCAGAAGCCCCCAGCAGGAACCCAGTGCTCTTGAATTTAACCAGACTCGCCCTGCTCCACCATTACTTTGGGCAACCCTCTCCTCTGACAACCCCACCCTCCAGGCCCACGTCAGATGACACCCCCGGCCAAGGCTGCCGCTCTTGTACTGGAGGAAGCTTCCTCCTGGTTTCCAGATGAGGAAAGTGGGCCAGCCCCGCAGCTCCACCCCTGAGCCTAGTCCTCCAGGAACCACAACCTCCTGGGCCAACCCAGGGACCAGCAAGACCCCAGCAGTCCCTCTGGCCCCTCTGCAGAAAACCAAGGACCCCCAGCTCCTGACTGACCCTGCAGCTCTTGATGACCCTCCTCTGGGCTCGGAGAGAAGGACAGGAGGGAACGAGTCCTCCCTAGAGCACGCGGGGTGCCCCAAAGGAAAGAGGCAGTGTCTGGGCCAAAGCACCAAGGTGGGCCCCCTCTCTCCCTCCTAAGAAGTCTTCCCCTCATCCCCTCCACACCCCCAACCACCCTTGGGCCCCACCTTAAGGAACTCGAGGAAGGCAGGCTTGGTGAGGCAGGCCTTCTTGATGATGGACATGGCGCTGGTGAAGTTGTTCACGTAGTCGCTGTACACGTCCAGCACCATGGACTTGGAGAACTGAAAGGGAATGTGGGGGTCTAGGGGAGTGCCAGGGCGGGAACCTGCCCTGAGGTGGGTAAGAGCATCAGCACCACCACCACCCCCACCCCACCCCCCATGAAGGGGAGGAAGCCAGATGTCATGCATTTTAGCGTGTGTTTCTCCCTGATGCCGAAAATGAAAAAAATGTTAAAGAGACGCTGTAGCCCCAAGCCCTGTAAGCCTTGGTTTTGCAAACAGGGTCTTTGAAGACCCAATAGGTTCACCTAGGAATAGGGTGGGGTTGGGGGAGGTTGGGGGACTGTATAAAAGAGGAGACAGACAAGCGGGAAAGACAAGCAGACGGCCCCATGAGGACGGAGGCCGAGGTGGGAGTGATGCAACTATAAGCCAACGAGCCCCGGCGAACACCAGGAGCCTGCAGAGATCAGCCCACGGACACGGCCTTTCAGACTTCTGGCCTCCAGAACAGGGAAGCAACCCAGTTCTGGGGTCTGCAGCAGCGCACGCGTGGTGCTCTGTCACGGCAACCCAAGGACCTTCAATCCCCGCACACCCCCCACCCCCAGGGCTCATAGAGCTGCAGGGACTAGTGGGCAGTCATAGGCAGAAGAGCTGGGAGCCAAGAAACGTAGGGGTCCCTCCTCCGTGTCCAGGCCAAGCCAGAGCCCCCCAGTGAGCAGAAGAGGAGGGAGACGACGATCTGTTCCTGTTCCTTGTGCTATGTCTGAGTTGAGCTGCCCAGAGTGGGAGCAGCCCCTCTCTCTCCTGAGTCACGCAGAGGCCGACCCAGGCCGTCAGAGCTGTGCAATGGGTCTTTGGGGAGCAGTGGGAGAAAGAGGGGCCTTGCTACACCCTTATAGAGTCGCAGTCCCAGGACCCACAGACTGGGGTGGTTCTACTCTGACCCATAAGGTCACTCTGAGTCAGAATTGACTTGAAGGCAGGGAGTTTGGCGTTTTTGATATAAGAGAGAAAGGTGTGGGCTGAGCCCCGGTGGCGTAGTGGTTGTGCGCGGGACTGCAGCCCACTGGGACGGAGGTTCGATTCCAGCAGTGGGGCTGGGCCTCCTACTCCCATCGCCGGAGAGCAGTGATGCCCCCCAAAAAGAGAGAGAGAGAGAGAGAGAGAGAGAGAGAAAGGTGTGGCTTTCACACACGTTTGTTTTTTTATCTTTTCAGCCACAGAATGCCTATGACCTAAAACAGATAAAGGTGGGGTTCCCTGCTCCCTTGACCCTCCTTGGGCCCGTATGTCTCTGAGGCCCATTTTACAGCCACAAGTCCGGTGTACCCCTGATTCCTCCAATGGGGGAAGCCACGCCCCTAGAGACGTCAGGACCACCCAGGGTAACAAACGAATTCTCCAGGTGGACAGACCCACAGCAAAGAGTTACACACCCCACCCCAAAGAACTACAGCAAGGACCTCTAACAGCGCTGAAAAGAGAAGCAGGCATTGCTGCATCAGCCTACCCCTTCCATGACCGCCAGGTCAACAGGAGAGAAATCCAGCCAGGAGAGAGAGGCCCTAAGTCACGCAGCCGCCCAGCAGCACCGGCTGCACTCTTCTCCCACGCTCAGGGCTCCTCGGCAAGGACGGGCCATACTTTAGGCCACAGCGCAAACCTCAGTTCAGTCACAAGAACGCCAAGCGTCTTCTTAGCACGCTACAAACGTAGAACTCGGGAGCCAAAAACACAAGTGAACTGGACTAACGTACGCCCTCCTGGGTAACAAAAGAAGTTAAAATGTTCAAATCCCGAGAATGACGTCCGAATGAAACGTGCCGCGCCTTTGAATGAGACATGCCACCTTCAGGACACAGCAAGAGCCGTGGCTCGCGAGGGGAGAAAGAAAGAGGCAGCTTCCCCAGCTAAGCCCGATTACTCACAGCAAGAGTAAAAGAGCAGCAAAGGGAGGCGGCAGCCACCAGAAAGAATGACGTCATCACAATCAGGGCAGACAGACATGGAGAACACCAGGAAGAACTGGGAAGCTTAGAAGCTGGCTCTTTGAAACAATCAACAAAATTGACACCCGTCGACCCAGCGGACCAAGTGAAAAATGAGAGGATGCAAATAGCTAAAATCAGAGGGGAGATGCGTTCTATTACAGCAGAACCGACGGGAGGTTTTGAAAAACCAGTAACAATATTACAAAAAAAGTGTACGCCAACACATTTGAACACTTGAAATAAAGGGGCCAATGTCTAGAGACGCATGACTTACCTAAAGGAGCACAAATAGATGTAAGACGTTTGAACAGATGTGTAACAACAAAAAATAAATTGAAGCAGTCAAGGCCTTTGAAAAAGCCTTTCCCTCTCTGTCCCCACCCCACACTTCCCCCAAAGACTAATCTTAGACTGCACCACTAGAAGATACTACCAAACAGAGAAGAATTGACACCATTTCTACTCACATTATTCTAGAACACAGAAAGGGAAGGAAGGTGCCCTAATTGATTCTATGAAGGCAGAACAATCTAACACCAAAGCCAGGCGACGACACTACTGAGACTGAAAATTACAGTCCACGCTCCCTCAGGAATATAGACGCAAAAATTCTAGCCAGCAGAACTCAGCAGCATATCAAAGGAAATAAGAGAGCGAGAGCAAGTGGGATTTGTATCAGGATGCAATGATGGCTCGATCTTAGAAAATCAATTACTGTAATTCACCACATAAATAAAACAAAGGAAGTGAATCGTGTGGTCATCTCAATCGATGTAGAAAAAGCATGTGCTAAAAGCCAACACCAAAAACTTTCCACACTAGAGTTGGAGAGACATCTCTGCGCATGTTTCAAGGCGTATGAGCCGAGCCCACAGCTAACACTATTCCCAAGGAAGTTCTCGGCAGATGGAAGGTGACCAGGATGTCCTGGGTCACCACTCTTAACCAATATTATCCTGGAAGTCCTAGCGAGAGCAATTGGGCAAGAAAGGAATCCAAATTGAAAAGGAAGAAAGTAAAACTACTTTTGCTCACATGTGACCTGACCCTGGCCATGAAAGATTCCACGGCTCCACAGAGAGGTACTTCAATGAACAGATGATTCCACAAAGGGGCAAGGTACAAGGTCAGCACACACAAAATCAGTGCGGGGGCCCTCTGCAGTAACACGGAGCACTCTGGAAAGGGAACCGAGGACAGGGTACCACTTACAATCGCCTCGAGAATAAAAAAAAAAAAAAAAGATAACAATAACTAGGAAGCAACCTAGCCAGAACGTAAAAGACTCAGACATGGGAAACTATAAAATACTACTTCGAGAAGCTAAAAGGGGAGCTACACAAATGGGAGAGCACGGAGATGGCAAGACTTCCCCTGGTGGAACTGGCAATATTACCAAAAGCAATCAGAGATGCGCTGCCATCCCCACAGCAGTCTCGACCAACAGCTGGAAGTCTAGTTTCCAGCTGACGAGCATGGAGGGAGAGGAACAAAGCAGGAGGCTTCCCACTCCCACCACAGGACTTAGCTCTGCAGTGATAGTCACCAGAACAGACGGATACAGGGCAAGCACACAGGTTCCTGGGACAGAGGGGAGAACCCATAAGTAAAGCTGTCCACCTGGGGGCAGCTGATCTTGGGCAAAGGGCCAAAGTCCATTCCGTGAGGAGGAAAGTATCTCTTTAACAAATGGTGCTGCCAAAACTGGACTTTGCCCACTGTGTGAAATTAGCCAGGTGAGAAAAAAGACAAATATTGTCGGAAACCATTACAATGAATAGTCGAGAAAGTTTTCACATGAAAAGAAACAGCTAATGCCATTGGTATGTGCTGCACAGAGAAGTCACAAGCGAGAGGTAGAGAAGCGCTAACCCGGGTGACCGGGAAGCCAGGGACCAACAAGAGGAAGTTGGACACAAAATTATGGGGACAGAGCCAACCTGAGGAGAGGCTTGATGAATTGTTCAATATAAAACTGACCTGCTCTACAAAACTTCACTTCATTATAGTTAAATAAGTAAAAGGAGGACAATGGCACTGTTAAAAACAACCAACTGGATATCCACATACAGAAAAATTAATCAGAATCCACACCACACATCAATCATTTAAAAAAAAAGAACTCAAAGAGCTAACTATTAAAGAGGAAACAATACAATTCCTGGAAGGTAAAGCAAAGCGTGAATCCCAGGCAGAATGATTTTCAGCCTATCAAACAAAACTAAAAATGCAAGTGAGGTGGGGATGAATTAGATGACTAAGGACCTTCCAAGAATTAAATACTAATGTTTATTAAGCATAAATAAAGAACAATAATCCAATTCAAAAATGGACAAAAGACATGAACAGACACTTGACACAGAGGACGCCTAGATGGCCAACAACCTGGCGGGATGCGTGTGACCACCAGCTGCCAGAGGTGCAGATCTAAATAAACTGGGGAGGGGGGGGCCTGCAGCCGCTCAGGCCCTGCAAAGCCAAAACTGCTGTTTTAAAACGTAACAAACAGGAAACAATAGGCACCGGAGAGGTTTTGTGGGGACCGGACCTCTCCTGTACTGCGGGTAGGATTTTGAAATGGTGTAGCCACCATGGGAAAAACAGGATGGCACGTGCCTAGACTTCGAGAGCCAGCCATCCACCTCCCAGGCAGAGATGCCGGAGAACTGAGGCTCTTCTTACTTGCAAGGTATTCTTACAAAAACTGACAACTTCTCACTTACCAAAGGATTCTCACAAGTCTGCAGGCGCATTCTTTCATGTGCGCAGCGATGGAGACGCACGTGGATCTCTCTGTGGTGGCACATACATGCCATGGGGGCACGACCCAACCGGAAAGAACCATAGGGCCTGAACAAAGACACCTCTCAGGCCCGGAGGAAGCTGGAGCATGCCGGGCTCCGGGAAATGAATCAAATCACGAAAACACGATCGGCTACAGGCCGACTATTACAAAAACCAGGGCTATCCACACAGAAAGCAAGCTCGCGGCTGGTGACCACAGACAAAAGGGAGGGGGGCAAATGTCTTTCTAGAACATGACTGGCCAAGCTGTCTGGGGTTCACGCTCCTTTACACACACACACACACATACACACACACACACACACACACACACACACAGTATGACTCCTGCCAATGGAAGGCGTTTGGCCCAGCATCTGGATAACAACATGTAGGTATCTGCTTTTCAGCCCCCTGGATTATTTCCAGCACCATTCCCACCCCCACCCCCAGGGTGCAGGATGGCCACAGTGGGAAACACTGCTCAGGAAAGCAGACACTTGGGTGACGGGAAAGACAAGCCCAAATATGGAAGATGTCAACACAGCCTGGCCAACGTGGTGACGGAAGCTAAGAAATACACCGGAGAGAGGGACAGATTCGGTCAGTGCCAGACACCCTGAAACAACAGTAACGACACCCCCAGAACAGGTAAGTGTGTGGTGACTCGGGTAAGTAAGGAGGCATGTGTGTGTGTGCAGAAAGGCACATGCAAGCAGCTGCACCTCCGTGCACAGGTGTCTCTGTGGGCACACATTTGTTGCTGCTGTGGCTCGCATGGGCTCTGACCCACCGTGACCCCATGCCCAGCAGAAGGAAGCCGTGCCCGGTCTCCGCCGTCCTCACAGCTGCTCCTCTGCCAGGGGCCCTGGATGCAGCCACCGTGCCTCGCCGTTTCCTCAAGGGCCTCCCTCCACTTTACCAAACATGACGTCCTTCTCCAGGGAGGGCTCTCTTCTGACACCATGTCCAAAGTACGCGAGACCAAGTCCTGCCACTAAGGAGCACTCAGGCCTGACTTCTTTCCAGACAGATACGTTTGTCCTTTTAGCAGCCTGCGCCACTTTCGGTATTCTTCTCCAGCACCACCATTCAAACGCAGCGATCCTCCGGCGGTCTTCCTTATTCGATTGGATGTGGGACATTGAGGGTGCTGCCTATATGGCCACGTGTGTCACAAGCCAGAGCCTTCCTAGGCAGAGCCCAACAACTCATGGAATTGGATTACTGGGTTAAAGGGCTTGAGATCCCAGTATCGGGGCACAGCTCAGTCCGCTGGCACAAAGGAATTCACAAAGATAAAGTGGTACATCCTAGCGCAGCGAGGTGAATCTGGGGTCTGAAAAGCTTGTAGACAGCGGCCACCTAAGATACAGCCATGAGTCTCTACTTATATGGAGCCAAAGAGAAAAAGGAAACCAAACCACCGAAGGAGAAACTATTCCCCGGGGGCCAGGAGCCCACGAACCACAGCCTGTCACCCGAAACCAGAAGAGCTAGAGGGTGCCCGACAGTTTTCACCGGGGCCCACGAGAGGGTCCGGGATAGAACAGGAGGAAAAGGTAGAACGAAACTCAAAATCCTAAAGGAGAGACCAGGGGGACCCCTGGGATCAACTGTCCTCAAAGAAGCTCTGGACTTGAAATCGAAGCTCTTTCTGAAGGTCACCTTCCCCCTACATCATAGGTTGCCTTACAGAATAAATAATATTGTCTGCGAATCTCAGGTTCCCCAATAGGCGACACTGTCCCCAAAGCAAAGGTGAGAGGGCCAGGCTGAGCTGGGATGGAAATAGATGGAAACAGAGGGAAGCGAATTGAAAGGAAGAGACAGGAGACTCTTTGTGAACACTGTAACCAGTAGCAAAGGGACAATGTGTATACAATGTGTATACAAAGTGTCGACTCGCCACCACTGAGTTACGGTGGGGCGAGAGGACAGGGTAGAGCTGGCCCTGTGGGCAGCTGAGACTAAGACTAACTCATCACGGGAGTAGAGCCCCATCCTCCTCCCCAGGAGAGCCTGCTGGGCATGAACTGCTGCACAATGTCATCTTTCTAAATCCGGGCTAGGGCCAGAATCAGGTCTCCGACCCGGAGGCAGCGCGCTCCCCAGACCCCCGCGGGCACCGGCCGCTCTGGCCAGGGCCGGGGCCTGTGCACGCGTTCCGGACGGCAAAGACACCCACCGAAGCCACGAAGAGGTCCCCGATCTTCTCGGTGGAGTCCCACTCGGCCACGCGGGAGGACAGGGCAATCTGGAACATGGAGTGGCAGTGCAGGATCTCCTTCACGCGGAAGAACACTGCCTGGCACTTGCGGACGCTCAGCACCTTGGGCTCCATCTCCATCAGCGGGTTGCGGTAATCCTGTGGGGGCGGGGAGAGGGGACGCTCAGGGGGCAGGCCAGGGCCCTTCCCACTGCCTGTCCTTGGGGCCACCTTGTGGTCATCACAACTTTCTGGGGCAGATGGGGCATTTCTACTGCAGGGAGAGCTCCCCCTTATCCTGTTTGCTGCAGGCAGGCTCCCCAAGAACGTGGGACACTGACCTCTCTCTGCTGAACCCAGTGGTTCTCAGTCCTCCCTTAAGGAAGTTCCCCATGTGGTCGTGACCCCCAACCGTAACATTGCTTTCGTGGCTATGCCATCACTGTCATTTTGTGAAAGGGTCATTCGACCCCCAAAGGGGTCGCGAACCACAGGTTGAGAACAGCTGTTCAAACCAAACCCCGCTTCTGTGGGGGCAGGTCCCTAGGGTGAGGCGGCCTGCCTGGGCTCTGCCCAGGACAGAGCCCTCCCTGGTGGGACAGAACACCTCCTTGGCTGGAGAGGAGAGTCTACTCAAGAGCAAGTCGGAAGAAAGGCCTGGCCATCTACACCCGGACAGCCAGTCATTGACCACCTGTGGCCCACACACCCAGGGTCGGCGTCTCCTTGACATCAACTGGGAAACCTGGGAAAGGCCGTCGGGCCCAGCAGGTGTGCATGCTCACAGGATTCCAGGCCTGGCACCAAACTCTCCACGGAAAAAGAGGGCGAACCCTGGGCTCCTCTCTCTGGATCCAAACGGAGCAGACAGGGGAAGGGTGTCTGGAGCCCCTCCAGCCCTGAAGACAGGGCTCAGCCAGCTGCACACCTCACTCAGGTTCTGGTGGTGGGAGGTGGGGAGGGGCTGCTAGGGAGGTGAGGCCCAGCCAGCCACGGTGGTGACCAGTGCCTCCATTCTGCAGGAGCATCCTCGTTTCACTGAATCCAGGTTTGTTTAGGAAACCATCATTACTGTGAATGCTAGTGTCTCCCAAGTTCCCGCTTGGACCCGGTGCTATGCCCCTAATGTGGGCCTTGCCAGAAACCTCCCTCTCTCCCGCAACTGCCCCTGGTCCCCACGTCCTCCTTGGACAGTGCCCACGGGATCCCAGGTCCTACCTGCAGTATCCGCTTCAGAGACTCCACGTAACTGCCCTCGCTCTGGACGATGGAGCCCAGGATGTGCCTGCGGACCACCTGCCGGTCAACAAGGACAGTCAGAGTCCCAAGGAGCTGGCTGGAGCCCGAGTGGCGGAGGAAGGACACCGGTGAGCCAGCACCCTCCCGGCCTCCTGCTGGTGGGACAGGCTTGCCTGACTGGAAGTCGCAGCTCCCACCTTGGATTGTAGCTCTAACCCCTGAGCGGGGCCGCAAAGCCCACGGACGGCCCCTTGTCCGGGCAAAGTGCTCCTGCCCCTTTCTCGTTCGGATCCACCCCAGACCAACCTCACTGCCGTGGGACGGTGGTCCCACAGGAGAGGGGAGATGTGCTTCTGCGGGTTCCCAGACTGTTACCAGGAAGGAACAGCTCCTTCCTGGGAGCGGCTGGTGGCTTCCAAGACACCCAAGGGCAGCCCAGACACCTGGGCCCACATCAACGGGGCCCAAAAGCCCGGCCGGCAGAGGGCACCGACACTCTCGGGGGTAGACTGGCCAGCAGGGTCATGCGTGCTGTAGCCCCGGAGCCCCCTGGAGATGCAGCATGGGAAGCTGGAGGGAGCTGGGGAAGTTTGAGGCAGACCCACTCCTGGGGCCTGACTTCATGACCTGGAGATCAAGGTTTTAGAAGCTCCTGGTAGTTCTTTCATGAGATAGGCTAAGCGGCCAGGAGGGCTCCAGAAGCCCCAGGGGTCACAGTGGGGTAAGTGTTCGGGCCACTCACTGGAAGGTTGTGATGGGTTTCATGGTCCTCATGACAGGTGTCAGGTGTGAGATGGGGAAACTGTCTGCCCTGGTGCAGGTGGTTGACACCATGGCACTGGCCCAGCTGTCCTGGGAGTGTCAATGCCAGCGTCCCCCAGCCAGCTTGTCCCCCTGTCTCTGGAACACTCTGACCACTGCTTCCCGTGGCCCTGCCTGGAGGCCAGGAGTGGCAAGCCAGCCCAAAGTCACACAACATCAATGATCTGGCCCCCAGGGTGGTGGCTTGGGGGCGGGGAGGGTCTGCTTGCTAGTGATGGGGCTAGTGACAGGCAGGAGGGGGGACCAGGCATGACTCCCCCTGCATCTGAGAGCACTGACAGCACCTTCCAGGCAGACACTGCCAGCTGCACCCAGTGGAGATCCAATGGCCTCCAGTTAACTGAAACTTTTTGATTCAGGAAAGGCAGAGGGACTAGTGCCTGGGGGCTGCTTAGCTCTGATGGTGATAGGCTGTGATCTTGGGGGGCGTGGGGGGGGGAGTGTGTGTTGGCAGGGGTGAGGGTGAATGTGCCTCTAT
>PVJH01024294.1:0-33329 GCA_004026705.1 Nesogale talazaci | reverse complement strand
AATGCCCCGGTTCATCTGCATCTGTCAAATAAGGCTTCATGGACTGAGAGAGGCTAGATCTTAAAGAATTCTGTAAAACATTACTCAACACAAATGCCAGTTTCCCTGGTTTTCCGAGGTGGTTATGTACCTTTCCCCCTTTTTTTTTTTTTTTTTAAGTTTTTTTTGGGCATCACTGCTCTCTGGTGGTGGGAGTAGGAGGCCCAGCCCCACTGCTGGAATTGAACCTCCGTCCCAGTGGGCCGCAGTCCCGCGCACAACCACGACGCCACCCGGGCTCAGCCCGTACCTTTCCCTTTTTACAGAGGGTTGCTTTGATTTTAGCAACCTTTCCATCAAGCTCCCCTTCCCCCCAAGATGTCTTCACACACACACACACACACACACACACACACACACACACACACACACACACGATCTTTAAGCTTTTCCCCTGAAAAGACCTGGATCGGATCCTGATCTTTGCAAGGACCGTGTGGCAGTGGGAAGACAGACGTTGGGTTGTCTCCGTTCTCACCGTCACAGAAAGAAAAGGCAAATGGCTCCATCAGCTGAAGAATTGCCAGCAAAGAGAGCAACCAAGCAGGCCGGTGTCGCAGAACCCTGCGGGGGTGACGTGGCCAAGGCGGCCAGGCTAGGAGACATGGGTGAGCGGGGAGGGCCAGGAACATGGAGGAGCCCCAGCCCATCTGACACTGGAGGCGATGCCTCGTGGGCCGCCCCCAACACAGACAGGCGTGTGCATCGCTCATCCTCCCGCGATGGCCCCGGCAAGCCCGTCACGGTGCCTGCTGCAGACCGTCGGCCTCGCTGCTGGTGACGCTCACCGCCTGGGCCCTGGCCATCGGCTGGGTGAGCCGCGTCGTCGCCGGCTGACCAATGTGCTGGCTGCCTCTCGTTGGCTCAGGAAACTGAGCAGCCGACGGAGCGAAGCAGACAGGATCTTGGGAGACCACCTGGTCTCTCCTGCTCCTATCAGGAGGCTGAGGTCCGGGTGGGGGACCTTTGCACAGCCCGACAGGTGACTGGTAAAGGCGGCGTCATGCAGGTCTGCCGTACGGTCGGATTCCAGCCCCCGGCCCGTCTTCCATGAATGAAGGAATCTGGGAAGTTAACATCGTGTTTCCTCCCTGGCCCCGCACAGATCGTGACTCACTCTGAGCATTGAGGGAAGACCTCTGCAAAGCTGAGGGACGGCACCTGCTTTCTGAGCTGGTGAGAATCAAGCCTTCTGAAGGAGGGTGGTGGTGGTTATGTGTGTGTGTGAGAGACAGGTTCATACATGCTTTATGGAGCCAGGGGATGTGTGACATCCCTACCTTTGGACGGCTCGCGTCTTACCAGCTCAGAACACAGGTGTCTGTGAAGGTGCAGAGACTCTTGGTGGCATAGTGGTGAGAACGCTCAGTTTTGCGAACCATGAGGTCAGAGGTCTAGCCTGCCAGCCACTGAGGGAGAATAATGGCCACCTGCTTCCGGGAAGACTGACCGCTTTGGAAACTGGGGTAATTCCATCTGCCTACCAGGGTTCCTCTGGTAGGAACTGACCCAACAGCAGTGGGCTTGGGTGGGTTGCTTCTGGGTGTGCATGTGATGATGCAAACGGCTCATGTGCTCGCTTGCTCACTGAAAGGCTGCAGGCTTGAGTCTGGCCAGCTACGGCTGAAGGAGCAGCCACTGAAGACGGTCTGAAGCACAGCTCCACTGACACACAAGGACTGTCGTGAGGGGGACTAGCCAGTGACCACCGGTCTGGTGTCTGCTCCCTCTTCTGTTGCCCTGCTGTCCCATCTTTCTCCGGGCAGGGCGCTGGCTGGAGCCGTTGAGACATAATCCCTAAACGATGGCAAACGGCCTCACCTCTGAGTGCTTCTTTTACTTCAAGCGTCCGAGAGGAGATGCGCGACACGGCTCAGCCCAAACCAGTCCAGTCGGGTGGTTTGTAAATGCAGCCGTGTGTACGCAGATACGCTGCTCAGGCCTGGTTCCTCTGACAACGTCCCCGGCACTACCACAAGGGCGGGAGGCAATCTGCCAACCCTGGGTTCCCACCCTGGTTCCCTGGGTGGCCTGCCCAAGGACAGTCGACTCTCTGCGTCTGGAGCCAGAGAGCAGGAGCCGCCGCGTTCCAGAGTGACACCAATTGGAGAGCGGCATGAGACATACATAGGCAGCTACCCCATCTGCGTGATGGGCCCATCCGGGGCAGCCCTGCTTTCTGTCCCAAACCTGAACTTCATTAATGTGTGCTTTCAAGACCGAACCAAGCCACCTCCGGGGCAGTGAACCTTGTCCCAGGGACCAGATGAGATGCACAAGCTCAAATTGAAAACACTTTGTATGTTACAGTCTTTCCAGGAAGAGTTCCCTAACCACTGAGCTAAACGCAGAAGAATGTATAAATATATGTGCTCTGCCAACAGAAGAATTCCATTTTATTTTCCTGTTTCTACTAAGCCTAACTCTCTCTCGAGAACAGATTCTGAGTGTAAAGTGAGCTAGTTATTATGTTCTTTTAATAGTTGTCCCATTGCCAATCTCTGGTCATTCTTTCCACTAAGGTATATGTGGGGGCTGCTCTGGGCACGCTGAGTCCGGTCAACTCTGCGTCGATGATCTAATCCTTCACTGGGGGCAGTGAGTGGGCCCAGGGCTGTGTTCATGACGACAGTGCTACGGAGGCATTAAAGACCAATTATAGATTGGCAAGGAGTCGGGTGGTCTATGTAGTGGCTTATGTGATGGGCTGCTAGTTAGGGCCCAGCAGGCGCTCTGAGGGGCAAAGACGATGATGGTGGCTGTCTGCTTGTGTATACAGAGTTAGTCTCAGAAGTCCTAGGGATCGGTTCTGCTCTGTCCTGTACGGTCATTTGGGATCAGAATTGACTCCATGCAGTACCTTAGGTGTGCTTGATGAAAAAGCAGGCTATCAATTGGCATTCCATGGCAGACAAGGCTCATCAGGAACCTTTATTTCAAGTTCCATGGCAAACACAGCTTCTAAGCACACTCATACAAGGAGAGGCCAAAGGCATCCAAGGGGCATGGGGACCATCTGCTTTCCATCAAAAAGGGGAAGCATCGATGCCAAACCGCCGTAGCACAGTATGACAGCCCAGCCCCACGGCTGTACGGAGGTCTCCTGTGAGCGATGCTGCTGGCAATGGCGCTCACAGGACCACGGCCTGCCAGGAGAACGGACACATCTGTCTGCGGAGAAGTGCGGCCAGAAGGCTCCTTACAAGCAAGGGTGGCGAGACTTCATGCCACCAACCGTGGACATGTTATCGGAAAGGGCCAGTCCCTAGAGGGCACTGTGCTTGGTAAGGTGGAGGTCCAGCAAAAAGAAAGAAAAGGGGAGGAAGACCCTGGAGGAGATGACTGGCATCATGGCTGCCACATGGCGCACATGGCAGGGGCCGTGAGGCAGCGGAGGACCAGGCAGTGGGCCACTCAGTGGAATGCAGGGTTGATGGGAGTCAGAACAGGCTCAAGGGCACCTTTTAAATTCTTTCTTTGTTTTCAAATGACACGATATAGACCGCTAAAAACAAAGGGATCGCTTAAATGTACATCCACAACCGAACCTGACCCGGGTAAGAAATCGGTTGGCTAGCGTTGGGGCGCTAGTAACCAGTCCTCTGGGCGTTGCTCAGCGACCCTCAGTGCGGCAGATGGAGGAGGGACACTGCCCATGCTGTGCCACCCCCACAACTGACCATCGTGGCGGCTACCGTGTCCATCTTGCTTGCCTGCCCGCTCGCCAAGGGTCTTCTTCTTTTGTGCTGGCCCTCTACTTCACAGAGCACCACGTCCTTCACCCGGGATGGGTTCCTGCTCGTGACCTGTCCGAGGGACGTGAGACGAAGTGTCATCATCCTCGCCGCCAACGGGCTTTCCAGCTGTGCTTCTTCCAAGGCAGAGAGAGGCCCGCTGGATCATCCGCATCCTCATAAAACCTCTGACTCTCGCCCCGTCCTTTGTAGTGGCGGCCTTTGCTCTGTAAAGCAAACCAGAAGGAGTTTGATGGTGTACGGAGTGAGAACAGGGAAAAATTCGATCGTTTGATATTTTTACATAAACTCTGCCAGCTATCCGCATAATCGTCACAAACCCTTTGATGTTTTTACACAGACTCTGTTAGACCTTTCCACTTAACACCAGGTCGTTTTCTTTAGAAAACCAGGAGAAAAAGCGAACTGGAGAGATGGCTGGGACAGGGCAGCCCTGACGCACCTGCGTGGCACCTGCTCCCAGGTGCTCCACCCTTCCTAAGAGCTGATGCCAGGGCTGCTGCTTAGGGCGCACGGACACATTTGTGACAATGCAGCAGACAGGCTACGGCTTATGAAAAGCATGGAAACGTTCTTGGCCAGATTTGCCAGTGCACGTGCACAGAGTCATGACTTCCACTGCGAACTCATGTCTGTATCTATATATACATTACAGATGTGTGTATACATATAAAGTATCCACCTAGAGAAAAAGACAATTCATGAAAAGAGTGTTTTTCAGGGTGAGACAATTCCTATAGACCGAAGCTTTTCCAGAATATATAAGCATACCCAAGGTGACCAAGTAGCCAGGAGTCTGACGCTTACTGAGACAAACCCCCCGATGGTAGCCTCTGGAGGAAGCGCAGGACCTGATGAACTGGTGGGGGCAGCTGTAGATAGCGACAGACAGACAGACAGAGCAGCCAGCTCCAAACCCCACCAGCTGTTCATTTCCATTGTCTCGTTGAGTCGCCCGCCTTCTCTTTCACCGCCAGCCTTTGGGAGTTATTTTCTCTCCATTGCCTCTCTCCTTGCTCACAGACGATCTTGTGTGGACATTTCTAAAAGGTTTTTCTCCTTTACAGGTCCATACATCGCACTTGCCCTCTTGATCCTCTTTCACAAGCTCAGAATTTAAGTATTTAAGTATCTTTAATGATTACCTTTGAGGGTTGTATCTAGATCCACTGAATAGACTATTTAAGGATTTTTTTCCCCCTCCAACAGTTTTGCTGGCATATGATTCACGTAACATACAATTAAGTACTTCAAGCACAGCAAGAAGAGTTGTACAATCATCAAGACTATCCGCTGTAGAACATTTTCTTCAATATCAGTATTCTTATTAGCTCCCCATTTCCCATACCCCTAAGGAACCATTAAACCAGTCAAGCCATGTGAGATTTACCTATCCTGGACCTCATATACAGGCATTTAAAGAGCAAACAACTGACAATAACAAAGTAAAACAGACACAACGCTTCGATCAGAAAGAAAACTTCACTAAAAGCTGTAACAAACCGAGAGGGATCATCCTATCAAAGGGCAGGGTGACTTTCCACTGCAATCTGCATGGCAACACAGCTCCAAAGGCCCATTTTGTTTTGATTGTCTCAAACATCTTGGTAGTTGCTCCTTGCCACCGGTGACACAGAGGCTGGCTGCCTGCCGTCTTGAGTGGGCAGGGCCGGGAGGAACGCCTGCTGACCTGACCCTGGTTTTCCTCTCCTGACACTTACCATCCATGTGAGGATGGCTCCGCCATAAAGATCGGCTTACTTTTTTATTGGCAATAATCTAGCCGCCTTTCTGGTTCTCTTCGTGTATTACCTTCATGTTCACTATCTTTCTGTTTTTCTCTGCCCGCCACCCTCCCACCCTGAACTGTACTGAGTGGGTTGGTGACTACCTTTTTCAAAATATTTAAGACATTAGATGGTTTTTTGGCTACTCTGTTTCTAAATAAATTGCCTTTTCAAACCACTCTTTATGAGACAATGGATTTATTATTTGCTGCTTTGCTGAATTCTGTGTAAAACCCCTAACAACCCCCACACCCCAGCAAAGGGAAAAAAGGTTCAATCTGGCAGATGTATTTTTTATAAATACTCCAAAGCTGCTTTTGCTCAAGATCCCTATCTGGGTGTTGAGACACTTCTTTTCCCATCACACCTCCCCCTGCTTGATCAGGGCCAGGCGAAGTAATTCTGGGACAAGCAGAGCGACTCCTAGAAGCCCCTTGTAGGGTTTCGTAGGAAGATCGCATGGGGCAGGTATTAGGACAAAACCCCAAGACCAACTGTCTCACTAGAATGCCGATGTGCTAAGCAAACCCTGGAAACCTTTTGGTTAGTGAGTTTAATAACATCAGCTGTATTTCCCCAAACATCTTGCTTTGACATGGTCGGCACAAAGATGACGGAAATCTTCACATGATGTAAATGGTTACTGCCGATTGTGTAGTCCGAGGCTCTGCAAACAGTAGTAACTAGAGTTATGTTCTTAAGGCCCCCAAACCCAACCCAACCCGCTGCCCTGGAGTGAGTGCAGACTCTGAGCCTGTCCTGTGGGTTTCCAGGGCTGTCTACTGTCCAGGGGAGTAGTAAGTCCGAGGTTTTGAACTGCCCACCATGTGGATCGAAGCCCAACAAATATCCATTACACCACCAGGGCTTCTGTTCTTCCTGCCTGGACTATGCTATTGGGGGAACGCTTCCATTGGTTAAATGCTATAACTCTTGCTCGTCCACATCAGACCCATCAGGTCATTCCTCTGAGAAATCGATCGTCTAAGCAAGTTAGGGAACCAGGATGATTTGTCACGAGTATGTGGAGGGCTTACTAGTCGTTCAGGCAAAAGCCCAGCGAGCATGGGTCTGAGATTAGTCAGAAAAAGAACATTCTAGCACTTGACCCATTGCTGTTAAGCCGGTACTGATAGAGAGGCTCAAAAATACCTCATGCCCTGGGGTCTATCTTTAGGGGCTTTGGTGGCACAGTGGTTACGTGCTTGGCTGCTAGTCGGAAGGCTGGCTGCTAGTCGGAAGGCTGGCAGTTTGTGCCACCAGCCACTCCTGCCCGGGAAACCCTGTGGGACACTTCTCTGTCCTGTAGAGTTGCAGAGTCAGAACTGACTTCCTGGCAAAAGGTTACTGGCTTGGCTTGAGGCATGATTCTCAATTCCCTTTCTTCAAATAAAGCAAGGGGTCATGCTTGACCTACTCAAGACAGTTATTGAGAAAAGAATCTTATGCTGGTCCCATGAAACAGGCCAAGTTCACTGAACAGAGCCTGGGGTCCCAAGAACTTGCAAGAGGCCATTAAAGGCACAGCAACTGGTCTCTATTCACAGGTGGTTATAGGATTTTGGGCTGATTGTCACCTAAACAACGGTTGCCTTTGTCATGAGACCACAACTACCATTACCAAGTATTTTGATCAGATTCCAGAGTAAAATGGGGAACAGAATTTCAAATTCTATCAGTTCTAGACTTTCTGGGACCACGGAGGCTAGACAATCCCTAAAAACTCTTGCTCTGAGATAATCTTGAACCTTAATCTAAAAGCAGTCTCTGAACCTGGGGTAATTTAATTAGTGTAAGATCACTTGCCTTGAGCTTTATGCTTCTTAAGGGATCAAAAGGACAGAAGCAACTTGAAAGAGCTGATAGAAATCTTAGGGGGCAGAGAGTTATGACTGGAGAAGGACTAATTCAGAAAAGGAGAGGCGGGCAGACCACTCAATTGTACATGTATTAACAGTTGAACTGGCATGTGTTTTGTTGTGCACATCTCCAAAAAAGATAATCTGGGGCTGAAGGAAAACTAGTACGTGACTTTAGGTTGCAAAAAATATTTTATCTACCTCTCACAGCTGGAGTACCCAACAATGTCAAGTTCTGGAATGCATGTTAGTGACAGAACAGTGGCAAAGTGACTCATTCTGCATCCTTTAACACTGCGTCAACATCCATGTGGAGTTCTAGGGCTTATCTTTCTGAAGTGGGCATCACACAAAGCACACTTTGTGGTAGCTTGGCAGAGAACTCCTTGTGCTTGTAAGATGGGTAACTTCTGCATGAACTCGGTAGAGTATACAAGATCGCTTCCCCGGGACTTTGATAGTGTGAGGGATTCAACTGTGGGCCCTCACACTGTGTCACCTTGGCGAGGCCATCATTTTCAGTATGGTGTCATGGTCTTCCATTCTGTTACTGGACATGGACATGCTATTGACTTCTATGTTAAATAGGACAAAGGCTAGCAAAGGCAGGCATATAACTCAGGTGAGGGAGGCCGTCAGCATGAGGTTCTAATGGTATCCGAGGATTTTCTGATATAAAACTGTCATAAATGCAATCTTGGTGGCAGAGCAATACATACTTATGAATGGAATCACAGAAGTGGGAAGGGGCCGTGGTTGGCCCCTGTGCACTACAAGATTGGTCCAGGGCATTCCGGAGACAGTCGGGGCTTGATTTAGGATTATGTAACCCTCAGTACAGTGATCGCTGCGTCTCTAAGGACGTGTCCAGGCAAGCCCCCAGGGGTTACTGCCCCTCTCTGGGTTGGGGATGGGTGGGTAGGTAGGTAGATAGTGGTGGAGGTAAACCACCTTCCAACGCACTGTTGGAAAGCAAAGCTAATCACATCTCTGGCCAATGGTCAAGGGAAACGCAACAAAAGTTTATCCACAGGGGAACGCTCCATATGGGTTTTGGGCTTTTTGCCTTCTGTACATTGGAGGACCAGAATTTAAGATCCAAATCCCTCCTCTGATCATGGATTTCATTATTTACAATTTTTATAGACTGGTGTGCTCCTTCCATACGGACCACTGCATTAACCCTTTCAGGGTACATGGATTTTGTTGTACATTCTTGAGGTATTTCTTATTCACAATATATCCCTAACAACCCTATCTCCCACACCTGCAGGGTCAGCAAACAGACCAAATCCTATGGGAATTATTTAACGAACCTCTTCTTCAGTGGAGATAAATTAAAAAATCTCCTTTTGACTCACTGGTTCTCAAAGCTGGCATCACATTCGAATCACCTTAAAAGTTCCCCAGGTATTCTAACATGCAACTTTGATAACCAGTGCTTTATTTTACACACTTAAAAAAAAATCCACACACTTGATAATAAACACTTTTGATGCATGGACAAAAAAGAAACCACGTATCTGAATGTTTAAAAACCCAAGCAATTATTCAGTTAGACTCCTACCAATCCATGAAGTAGACCCTCCGTTGACAATGGCATTTCCTGCCAGGAAGCACCGTGAACGTCTTTGGGATCTTGTAGAGGCCCCACTCACATCCTTGGGGTTCATGTCTAGTGAGATAAGGGCAGAAAGCTGAACATCCTTCAACCAATATATTTTTTTCTTACAACCAGTATGCTTTAATGAAAGTTTTAATACTGAAATAAACTAACTAGATACTCTCAAGAAAAGTGGAGATCTTGGATATTGCTGAACAAACTGTGTCCTTCTGTTTTGAAAACCAGATACCATTTTAGGATCACTCACACTGGTATTAAAGAGATGAAGATGATATTTTCACAGCACTTGAGGATTCAGTTGCCACTTTTTCAAAAGGGGCAGAGAAGCATTGAGAAAGAACTTCGCAATTAAGAAAATACATCTTGTCAATTTTGCCCCCACTGAAACAGCACCCAGTACCGAGAGCTTATGTCTTTTGAACTAAAGTTACTACTTACAACACAATTTCTTTATTCCTATCAATTTCAAATCTAGATTCAAAAGGTGGTATTCAAATGAGGGCAGCATATAAAACCGGAATTTTATAATACAAAACATTTTAGATTCTGTGGGTATCAAATTAAGGCTATCTTCAAAACGAATCTATAGTCATTAGGAGAAATTACTTCACTGTGGTCCAGGAGGGTTAGTCTCCTGTTTCTTCCTTGGGAAATCTCCAGAGGCGGTCATTGCAACATTAGTGAAAATAATGTTATAGACAAATCAGACATATACCAAGGGTATCCCCCAGAGCTTTTGCAGTATGCATTTTTCCTGCTAGGCGAGCAAGAATGGAATTGCAGATCTGACAAATGTATTACGTGTAATGCAGAATACTTGGAAGTGTTTCCTAGAAAATTTAAATGTACAGCCTTGGGAGAAAAAAATCCCAGTGTTTTTTTCTGGTTCCTCCTCCATATACAAAGGTATACACGCAAAACCTTAACTCAAAAAACACACTGCTACTGGGGTTCATACATGCATAGGTCTGCTTTAAACAAATAGAGCTACACGTGTCTTGGCAGAGGAAGGCAGCAGACATGCTCTCTCGGTTAGATACTTTAGTCCTATCAGGGTGTCCTCAAAAAAACGTTAAGAAAGAAAACGTTTCATGCCATGGCGAGGAACTGAAGTCAGGACCAACACAACACTTTAAACAAAATTCAAGTGGACATCTACCCAGGTCACTGAAGCTTTGCAGCAAGTTTGCACAACTGTTATCCTGCATAAATGAACAGTTTTTAGATGGATCGATGGCTGGAAGGGAGGTTAGGAAGATAAACCCAGAAGACCGTCAACCGTGATGAGAGAGAAAACACATGCAGGAAGACGCCCGCAGGATTCCCCCTGCTGCAACAGCCAGTGGGAGTGGGCTTTCAGGGGGCTCAGCATTTTCCAATTTAATAGAACACCTTAGCCTCAGCAAGTTTGGACTCTACATGAAGACGAGCTAGCTCAAAGAGCTGATATTCCCTTCACTGTCTAACATGGTCAAAGCTCATGAAGCTTATGTTCTAGGAGTCATAACTGGAATTTTGGATTTACCCCTGAGACCCAGAGGCAGAGAGCCAGTTACAATAGTGGCTTCCCAGGGGATTGGCTGGGCCAGTTCAGAAGGTTCTGACACTGCTCTCTGGTTTCAGATTCCAAAGGGATCATCTGCATAGATTCTCTCAAAGGACACAGGTCAACCATGGTGGGTTAGGAAGAAATTTAAAGAAAATGGAAACTGCTTGGGGGAGACAAAGGCCAGAACGGTGTCATTTTTTTCCCTCATCCCATCACAATGTGCTCTTCGGGGAGTATGGGTTGTCATGAGGATTTACTGGGAAGTCTCATCCCCCCCAGCCCCCTTCAGTCCTCGCCTTGTCCCTCCGGACACATTTATAGTCCTCAAATTCAAAGGACATTGGGAGGGAAATATGACTGGAGTCCCTTGAGAATGCCCATGCTGCCACTTTGACGCGGTCTCAGTTGAACAGTGCAGAATTCTCCAGGCAAGGACTAGAAAGACAGATGGAAATACAATCTTCAGAAAGTGCATGGACCTACATGGAGGCTCTGTTGAGAAATAATAGCTTCGTATTTTGATATTCCTGTTCAATAAAAGTTCCTGAGTCAAAAGCTATTGATACTGTACATAAGAACATAGTGGATCTGTAGAAGACTGCAGAAAACATCACCCATAAAACATATGGCGCACAGAGAAAGCCCTGAAGAACTACAAGACAACAGTAGTCATTTCTGGGATCCCAAGTATTCATTAGTCAAGGAGGACGGTTTTGTTGGATAGTATTATTTTTTCACAATGAACTCATGTTTGACAGTGGAAGTTTGTAACAGATGCCCCTAAACATACTTTAAGATACCAAACTTAACAAGATATACCCACCTTGACACTGATGGGTGCCAACAGTGCCATTCCACTGCCAGCGTCCCATCTCCCCAGGTGGGTGCAGCAGGAAGCAGTGGAACACTATGAGCAGGACGTTCAGGTCAAGTCCACGTCTGGCACAGCTGCTCACCTGAACCAGACGGAAAGCTTGTCCTCTTCTCTTCCCTCGGGGGCAGAGCACCCATTCCTTAATTGTGCACACACGTCTTGAGAAATGGACGTCATGTAAGGGGTTGGGACAGGTCACACTTTCACGTGAACAAAAGTAATTCACTGCAAACTCAACGGCGCCATCTGAGGCGTGCATCTGGCTCAAGGAAACCAGAATTACTCATCCCAAACTAGCAACTAAAAAGGTGTTTGTAAAAGCATGTAGGTGAAAAGAACAATCCCTCCAATAAAGAATCTACTGTGCAATCTGATGCTGCCCCTTATCTACTTCTTTCCTTCACAGGATCTGTCCTTCAGAACTGTCACCGACCTTTGGGTAATGTCAGGAGTTCCTACGTGAGGCCCCCGCAGTAGTTAGTGTCCTTCAACACACCTTGGAATCCATGAACACATCTCAGAGAGCTGCACCAGTTTAATGGAAATAAAAGGCTTCAACTGCTGACTTCCAATTGTAATGTTCTTCTCTATCCAACGACTTTAATGCTGTCTTTGTTTTGGTGCCTGTTGACACAGAACTTTGGTTCCCAAGACACTTCAGGAGACTTGAGTTTCCTCTCAGCAGGGTTCCACTGACTCAGCAAACCACTTTCCCCAGCACAGGAAGCACTTTTCCTACACCAGAATGGCCCTCAGCAGGGTGGCCAACCCCAGCCCAGGAGCTGGGCATGGGGACTGGGGGTGGGGGCACTCTGCACACCCAGGGCTGGAGACCAGGGGGTAAGGCTAGTGCCCGGCAGCCCCCAGCATGACAGCTGGGCCTTGCCTTCTGACCACTCAGCTATTGAACCTCCTGCCTTCTGGATGTGACAGGGTCGGAGACTGGGGGAGAGGGATTGTCAGACACAGGGACCGACTACACGTGCCTCACTCCCAGGAGACGGGTTCCACCTTCGGGCTGACACCTGAAGACCTGGGGGCCTTACCCCACCTGCCAGCTTCAACTGCAGATCCAGCATGTGACTTGCCTAAATGCAGGCTGACTGCAGGAAGTCCACCGCTTTCAGGCCTAGCTAAGAACTGCTCCAAAGCAAAAGCACTGTTTTCACTGGTCATTTCCTGATTCCCTGGACTCAATCCATGACTTCCTGATAGTAGCTTATAATCTTATTACTATATGAATGTGATCCAAAGTAACCTGTTCCGACCATTGAATAGGAGCTAATGTGCCCCTATCTCCTTCTGGGGCTGTCAGAGACGAGTGATGTATGCGTGAACAAGCTATGCCAGAACGTTAATGTAACATCATTACCAACTAGTTTGCATTTGTATGGTTCATGTGGATACACTAGTTGCAAGAAATTAAAATAGGGGCTATAGCGTCAAGATGTGATTTGTCTTGCTTATACTGTATTGGCCCAACGGTATCTTGAAGACTAGTTCACACGAAGCGCCCCCCTTGCAGTTTCTCTTCATGTGGGAACATTTCTATGTGGCAAGCACCAGAACAGGACTCTGCGGCACTGCCCCCCAAGCCCCTGCGCGTCCCCCCTCCCGTCGTTGCCTCTTCAGGGAAGCTGAGGGTTGGCTGCCATGCGGGATTCTGCTTCTGCTATTTTTCTCACCAAGCAAATCAAGGGGCTTCAAAAAGCTAGTCAAAAAGGAAGCTGAAAGGTGGAATTTTCCCACGAGCTTGTCGAAGTCCCCTTGCCCTTGCGCACATACATCTACGAAAAAGGGCAAGACTGAAGTCCGAGAGAGTCACGTGTTTGAAGAATGGGGGAGAGATTTCTCCAAGAGAGGGAAGCAGTTACTCATGTCTAACACATATCTCTGCTGAGAGTTATTTGACATGCCATTAGGAAACCATTTTCCGAGGATCTAATTTACATACAGCACTTCTCTGTCCAACCTAAGGATCTGAATTTACAATGCCTGGCTTATATATGTAGGGGTTTCAGAAAGTATGTGGGAAAATGGAGTTAAAAGAGAATGAAATGTCTCCCACAAACATTTTTTTCTGGGGGGGCATCACTGCTCTCCGGCGGTGGGAGTAGGAGGCCCAGCCCCACTGCTGGAATGGAACCTCCGTCCCAGTGGGCCGCAGTCCCGCGCACAACCACTACGCCACCGGGGCTCAGCCCCCCACAAACATTTTGTAACCCCTTCAGTTGTAATGCTTATTGGGTAAGCGGGTACCAGACAGTGGAGACAAAGCAAACATGAAGACCGGCGCTTTGGGAATTCGGCATGTATTGACCTAAACGAATGAATTCTACATTTCCAATGACTGGTTCCAGTGAAGCTCACTGAGCACACTGCTCATACAGGGTCGCAGGGGAGGAAAGCGAGGCAGGCACAGTCCTTCCCTCTGAGGCGTTGGCAGAGCAGGAGGGAGTCAGGCAGGCAGACTGCCACTGGCCTCTAACTACAAGGTCCATCGGCGGAGCCCACCAGCTGCTGTGCAAGGAGAGAACACCTTGTGCCTGCAAAGATGGATGCATTTGGGCACCTGACAGGGCAGCCCTCCTCCGTCCTACAGGTGCCTGAGTGTCAGAACCAACTCGACGGCAGGGGATGTGGAGGAGAAAGGTGGTGGTCGCAAACAAAGCCAGCGCGTTGGGGGCTCAGAAGCTAGATAGGAATGTCAGGTACCAGGACGAGGCTGGACCTCTTAGCCAGCTATGAGTCCTCCAGGACCAGGCTTAAGTGGAAGGCAGACAAGTGGGAAGTGGGTGGGAGTGGTCCCTCTGCAGGGTGGGCACAGTGGAAGCACTGAGGGTGTTCAAGAAAAGTTGCATAAGTGGATGGGATCAGAATCAATTCAATGGTGCGCGCGCGCACACACACACGAAGTCCTCATCTTGGATAGTAATTTAATGCAATATTTATCTTAAGCTTCAAGAGAAAAAATGACACAGCACCCCTCAGGTAATTAAAAACTTTGTGCTACAGCCCCTAACTCAGGGATAACGAGTAAGGATGTGCTTCTGCAGCCCTCGGGGGTTATCCCAGTACACCTTGGAAGCAGCATCACCCACTCTGAGAAATACTACCGACGGGGAACCCACAGGCTCTGAGCTGGTCACACCTGCAGCAGCTCAGTCCCAGGCACAAGGACGCACTGGTCAAGAAGAAAGCACAGCCTGAGACCTGAGATCACCAGAGCAGCCCCTGAAGTGGCAGGTGCATCAACCGGTAGGTATTGAGGACAGGAGTCTCAGAGACCTTAACTCTCAGTGCACCCAGTGCACAAAGGAGCCTTTAGTCTCTGGCCACTTGGTTTCCTAACGTAAACCTCTTTACTTGGTCAGATCCCTACCATGCAGCAATTTCCAGGAGACAAGACCTGCAGGCCTGCACCAGTAGGCCGTGTTAGGTCACTGTACTATGTTGTCTTTTAAACGCCTGTCACCCTGAAGAATGTGTATGTAAAGTGTTAGGTCACTGTACTATGTTGTCTTTTAAACGCCTGTCACCCTGAAGAATGTGTATGTAAAGAATGCAACCACTGCTGATCAGAAAAATAGTTTAGGTAGGGTGATGATATATAAGGAATTACAATTTTTTTTGGAGGGGGCATCACTGTCCTCTGGTGGGAGTGGGAGGCCCAGCCTTGCTCCTGGAGAGCTGCTGCTGGATTTGAACCGCCAACCCAATGGGCCACAGTCCCACACACAACCACTATGCCACCGGGGCTCAGCAAAAGTTGCGTATTTCACTGTTGCTAAACTGTACCTTGACTGGTTCATCTGAGGCCCCTCTGTAAGGGGATGTCCCTGCTGGATTTGAACCGTCAACCCAGTGGGGCGCAGTCCCGCACACAACCACTATGCCACCGGGGCTCAGTCCAAGGAATGATAATTTTTTTTTTTTTTAAGGCATCATTGTCCTCAGGTGGTGGGAGTAGGAGGCCCAGCCTTTGTTCCTGTGAGCCGGAATTGAACCTCCATCCCAGTGGGCCGCAGTCCTGTGCACAACCATTCCGGGGCTCAGCCGGAATGATAATTTTTAAATAATAAACACTAGCATGAACATCCATCTATGTTGTGGCTAGTGCCATTGAGTGGATTCTGACCCCTAATGACCCTGGGCCCAGTCCTGTGCCATCCATACAACAGTTCTGATGCTTGAGCCCGCTGCTGCAGCCTCCGGGACAATCCACCTCCTTGAGGGCCTGCCTTCTCCCCGCCACCCCTCTAAGCATGATGTCCTCTAGGGACGGTCTCTGCTGACAACACGTCCACAGCATGAAGGATGGCGTCTCGCCAAGGAGCATTCTGGCCGTACTTCTTCTGAGACAGAATCGGTCAGTCCTTTCAGCAGTTCCTGGTACTTCCAATATTCTTCTCCAGCACAATTCAAATGCATTGTTCCTTCTTTAGCCAATGTCCATCTTCCACATGCACATGAGGCAACTGTAATTCCAAAGTTCCAGCCCACTCTTTTGTCCTGTGAAAAAATGTCATTGCATAGCTCTATTATACTTCAATAGAGACTTGGTAAATTAAGTATGGTCAAGCTAGGAAATGACATTTCCACAGCCACAAGAATGAGATGGAACAGTACTCAGCAAGAAGGAAAAAACTGCTGATAACACCTAGAAATCTGGCTGAAACCTAACACAGTTATGTGAAGTGAGACAAAAAGCTAACCTCAAGAAATAATGTATCGGGCTGAACCCCGGTGGCGTAGTGGTTGTGCGCGGGACTGCGGCCCACTGGGACGGATGTTCAATTCCGGCAGTGGGGCTGGGACTCCTACTCCCACCACCGGAGAGCAGTGATGCCCACCGCCACCCCCCCCCAAAAAAAAAAAAACAAAACAAAAAAAGAAATAATGTATTGTATGCTTATACACACACACACACATCTACCTCTACACATACACACACACACAGATATATGGAAGCATGTATGTGTATGTGTGTGTTTTAAGGGGCTCTGGTGACGCAGTGCTTAAGCACTCAGCTAGTAAAACAAAGGGCAGTAGTTTATCCCACCAGCTACTCCACAGGAGGGATGTGGCTGGCAGATACAAACACAAACCAGGAGAAAGGCGTGGATGCCTCGAACCAAACTCACTGCCATCAAGTGATTAGAGCTCAGAGGCCCCTGTAAGGCGGAGCAGAGCTGGCCCTGTGGGGTGCTGAGAGTATAACTGCTTATGCCAAGCACAAAGCTTTCGCCCTTTGAGCGCTGGTGGTTTCAAAAGGCTGCCCTTATGGCTGCAGTACCAGCATGTCATCGTCACTCTATGAACTGTTAAGGATCGAGGTTGGGGAAGATGAAGATGAGCGATCTAGATACACAGGCAATAAAATTGCAAAGAACTAAATATACACACCTAACAAACACACACATTGCTGGCAAGCTGAACCTTCGAGTGACCCTACCACACAGAAGAGAGCTGCTCTACAAGGTCGTCATCTCTATGGAAGCCTCAACGCCATACTTTTCTTGGTACCCTTTCAGTTAGCAGCTGAGCGCTTCATCACTGCATTGCCTGGGCTCCTGAGAACACACACACTATATAGATGTGTATATGTGTACAGGTTAATATTAAAACAACCCAGAAGATCAAAGGTGGCCTGTTGGTCTAGTGGGTTATGCACTGGGCTGCTATCTGCAAGGTCGGCAATTCAAATCCACCATGCAATCAGAGGGAAAAACGATGACATGAACTTTGATTGCCTCTATTAATGGCGTAGCAGGAAGCTCAGGTTGAGATGGGAGACTCTTGAAGCATGTTCTCTCTCTAATCTTCTGAATGAACACTTTACCTCTTCATGAGACTATTTTCTCTTTGAAGACATGAAAAACACTCCCTCAGTGCTCTCACTGCTGTTCACAGCTGTGGTCTGGCAAGCACACATCCCTTCCCAGGTAGGCCTTGACCAGTCTTTGCATCTAAGCCTTCGCACTGGTTCTAAGGATAGGTGATCTTAGTTTCCAAAAAATGCTTCTAAGCATTGCTTGTCCAACACCGGCCTCCCATCCTATTTATAGTTCAGACTATAATAACAGATAACCTCCCCCCAGGTTTCCGCCCTCCCCCCCAAACCTGAACTCACTGCCATTGAATCAATTCTGACTTGGAGCAACCCGACACCGGGCAGGGAAGAGATGCCCCTGTGGGTTTCTCAGATGGCATCCTCGGCGGGGGTGGAAAGCCACGTCTTTCTCCAGTGGAGAGGCTGGTGGTGGCGAGGCTGACGAGGGCCTTGTGGTTAACAGCCCCATGTGTACACACTGCTCCACCAGGGCTCCAGTAGTTCACTATTCAGGAGACAATTACCCAACGGCACCTTCAATCAACTGGAAATTCTGAATTCCAAAAAACCTGTGAGACCACTTCTCGGCCTTTTGTCTAAAGTCAGGTGTAAAAAAGGCTGTGAGAACAGCAACAACAACGACAGCTACCAATTATTAAGTTTCTACGTTTGCTATTGTGTCAAGGAGTTAATATACATCTCAAACTCTCAGCAACTTTTAGTAGGTGTGTTTTGATACTTTCATGTTATACATAAGGAAATCAAAAAAGTTCAGCTAGGTTAAGTGATTTGCTTTGGGTCGCAGAGCTTTCTCCAAGGAGGGCCTGGCATTTGTACTAGCGTCTGTCACTACTATGAACATTCTAATATTAAATGTACACGAACACATTTTGGCACCTTAAGAACAAAACTTCAAAATCTGTGTATCCTTTCTTTGCAGCTAAGAACTTTTTGTCTTTATAGTCCTTCCAGCAAGCTGGACTTTAGGCACCTACAAAAAACTACATATTGGGCTGAGCCCCAGTGGCGTAAGTGGTTGAGTGCGGGACTGTGGCCCACGGGCGGGACAGTTCAAATCCAGCAGCGGCTCTCAGGAACAGCGCTGGGTAGCTCCCACGACCACCAGAGGCAGTGATGCCCAAAAACCAAAAAACTACATATTGTGAAAAAAATGACCATTTCACTTTTTTCTTGCACACCAGAATAAACTCATGCAAACGTTGTAACACGTCTGAACAGGATCTAGTTTGAGGAGCTGAGAAGGATAAGACCATGTTAAACATACGGTGAAGCTCGGGTGGCAGAATGGCGAAATCCCTGATGTCTTACAGGAAGTGTCTGGGGACACAGCTGCCAAGAAACCGGCAGTTTACAAATGGACAACTCATTATAAGAAGGGGTAAGACAATAGACAGAGCATCCACATCCATCTGCAGGGAAACAATTATTCTTATTTGTATGTTAAATGAAGATCGGGCCCTGGTGGTGTAGTGGTTGTGTGCCGGACTGCGACCCACTGGGACGGAGGTTCAAATCCAGTTCCACGGAGCAAAGGATGGGTCTCCTACTCCCACCACCAGAGAACAACAACAACAACAACAAAAAACGAAGAGGCTGATGATTAACAGCAGACACCGTAAACCCACATCATAGACATCTCAGCTGGCTCGGCTGTTCTGGATGGATGCCAAAATGCGGGGCCAGAGTCGCCGTGGCAAGAACAGAGCTTTCCATGGAACTCTCAAGCCAGTGGGATCAAGACCCGCAGGGATCTATCTACCTCTTGGAAGCATTGGGATGGGAGATGAAACGTGACTTTACTCATGGTCCTGAAGACAAGGCACCATGAGAGCAATGGCTGCCATGAGGGGAGGTGGCCCCCTCGGAGCAAACGCAGCTCCATTCAGAGCCAAAGCCACGGCAACAGCTGTTTGGGGTGCTCGGGCATTTGCTTGTTGACTTTGCAGAGGGCCAGAGAACGATAGCGTCTGCTTAATCTGGAAGTGTTTTGCTGAAGTTAGAGCTTTAACAGGCAAACATTCAAGAATGTTTCACCCAGAGAAGCAATTCTGCCAGTTTCAGTTCTAATTTGGCTCCTCCTGCCTTTTTCTGTTTTGCGGACAGGACTTCTTTGAGTAGGAACAGCCTCAACAGAACTAACAGCAACAGCCAATTTCAAAACAATAAAGGGTACTCCCCTCTCTCCATGGAATTAATAATAAAAAAAGAGACTATATTGACATGGTTAAATTCCTAGGCCCCTTGGTTCTTTGCGGAATGGGCTAAGTGCTGTTATCACTGCTTATAAGTATTATGACCTTCATGGAGCTTATGTTGAGAAATAGTTTAAAATTTTAATTCTCATCTTTTGTTTTTCCATGAACTTTTGGAAGTCACCTTGTACTACCAAAATACCTACAGCTGGCAGTTAGCAAAATAATATGCTTTAGCACAAACACCGAGAGCTCTCTGAAGTAAGAAAACCTAGGCTGAAATTTTCCGTTAATCCAATGAAGAATTTCAGTCAGTCTTCAAGTGACACAGTACTTATTTTGGTTTGCCCAATTAACAAGAATTCCTGGGCTGAGCCCCGGTGGCGTAGTGGTTGTGCGCGGGACTGCGGCCCACTGGGACAGAGGTTCAATTCCAGCAGTGGGGTTGGGGCTCCTACTCCCACCACCAGAGAGCAGTGATGCCAAAAAAAAAAAAAAAAAAAAAAAAAGAATTCCTTAGTAGAGTTATAGGCCAACCAGAAAGAGGTTTTATTTAGCCAACAAATTTCCAGATTTGTCATTGGTATCTAAAGTTCAAGCTCAGATATTATTGAATCACTTAAGTGACCATTGCATTATCAATGGCTTCCCACCTTTGTAATCAGCCACTGATTCCCCAATAGAAATGTTTCCGAACAGTTTCTGCACCTACCATGTTACTCTTGCTCAGTACAAATTTTAAATGTTTTTAAAAAAGTCTGAGGCATGAAAGGTTATCAGGAATGGTACTGAAAACCAGACTGCTTTGTGTTATGGTATGACACCCACCACAAAATAATTTTACATAAACTTAACATGATTAAGTAAGAATTTTAAACCACATACCAAACTGCTTTCTAAGAAAAAATAAAATGTTAGCAGACAAATGGGATACAAATTTACTCCATGCTATTCCAAAGGCACACCTCTTATCAAACTTAAAATATTTGACATTATCAAGGTATTTTCTACTCACATATTTCTCCAAGATACCCTTGGGCTTCCTAACCTGTTCTGCTTCTAATGATAATGCCAGTTCTTAGCAGGACCACACCAGACAAGCAGAGTCAAACATCAAGTGACTCTTACTTTCTTTGTGGTGCCCAATCCCTTTCCAACACATCTTTTCCACTCAGCAACTTTCACTGAGGTTCTGGCTCCTAACAACTTTTTTTTTTTTTTGGCATCACTGCTCTCCGGCGGTGGGAGTAGGAGGCCCAGCCCCACTGCTGGAATTGAACCTCCGTCCCCGTGGGCCGCAGTCCCGCGCACAACCACTACGCCACCGGGACTCAGCCCTCCTAACAACTTCGTAAGCAGGCAACGCTACTCGTTTCATCCCAGAGATCACATCAATCTCCAGCTTCTCAAAACTGGTGGCGGTCACTTCGACTCGATTCATTCTTCGATGGGCGTTCTTGGCATGCGAGCACACAGTCATGGCTCTAAGACAGACATGAGGGATTCAAAGTGGTTCAACAACAACGGGGCCCACTTTTCATGCTGACATACCACTGACATTCTGAGTCTGACCAGACTTGACTTGAGAGTGAGGGGCTTTATCCTGAATGGTACAAGCCATCTGGTGGGGCAAGGAGTAAGGACAAGGGACAAAAACCACCCTCTAGACAAATACGTATGCCTGATTTTCTTCTGAAAAGGGAGTACATTTTTGAAGTTCTGTTTTTGATTATAATAGACCTGAGTTGATTTGGTGACTAGGTAATAGGTCACTGTACCAACAGTAGTCTAACAACATGATAAATATGTTGTGAAAGCTGAATACACAGCATCCATTGTAGCCCAAATAAGCAAACAAATAGCTTATTAAATATAGCAAACACTGGAAATTATTTACTACAGCAGATGACACCCTCAACATTCACTGGTTAATGAGTGTAAACATCTTGCATTTAAATATTTAGAACTTCATAGAAGATAAAAGTACCAAGGATGGTCAGAATTGCTCATCAGAATCTCCAGGGATGTAATTTCGAGTTGTTGAATGCTAAGTGACACTAGTCAAATGCTGGCCAATATTCAACTCTATTCACAACAGTATCTGACTAGTCAGAAAAATCAAAGGATTCTTGGACTATAGCCTGAAAGACGATATTAAAAAAAAAAAAAAAAAGGCAGTTAAGCTTTTGGTCAAGTAATTTACACCTTTCCAAGTTGGATTATAAAACAGAAATGTCAAGTGTGAGGAAGAAAGCTCTTCTTCACCCTTTCTTTCTGAAAGACGACATTATTTCTTTGCAGACCGAAGGAAGCAGAGCCTGTTTCTGTTTTTACAGAGAAGCCATATTCAGGCGCTCATGCTGTAGGTTTCTGGGTTCTACCAGGCATTATTCACGAGAGGAAATTCCAAGCAGAAGGTCATGCTTTCTAAAAATGAGCAATCTGGCAAGCCCTTGCAAACTTGGCAGTCTTCAAGGTTACATGCCAGAGGGCCCTGCAGCTCTGTACTCCTTTCTTCCTTCCTGCAATCCTGACTCCAAAACCAATAAGCACTGAGGCCACAGCTCCTCTAAGTCCCATGCAGTGCCCACCAGGAATACAGCGACAAAGTAAGTAAAAACCCAAACATAACATGAAGAAAGAAAATAAAGAAGAGATGGAGAATAGGAGACAGGACCTCCCCATGAGCGCCTCCCTCCCCACCCCACCCCCCCCTCCAAAAAAAGTCCCTAGAGAACCATCCTGTTGCAGAACTGCTGTTCCAGGGAACAGGTGAGTTTCTGCAATTGGTCCCTACCTGTCCTCAGGACACCGAGAGATATAAAACAAAGGTGTGTGCTACAAAACTACTGAGCTCTGGACTTTTCAATGGTAAAGAGATTTGGGAGATGTTCAGCTAGCATGTAATTAGGACACATCATATTAAAAGCAGCAATGAAAATAAAATTAAGAAAACAAAGCAAGCGGTAGGGGCCCATGCTGGACAGCCCATGAATCTCATTGGCTTTATCATGAAAGTTTATTGTTTTTAATCCTAGTACAATCCGCTACCAATTACATACAGTAAAAAACAAAAAACAGCCACAAAGCAATGATGACAGATAGTCTGTGACATTGTCCAGTGAAGGAAATAATCGTTGGAATCCCTCCGGCGGATCCCACCTGGCTTCAGCAGTCAAGCTACCACTCCCTCCCGCCCCAAAATAGTTTTAAAAAATTATTATCTTGCTTGGGTACAGCAAGATTCTAATACTCTTGGGGACATTGGAGAACTTTAAAAACTAAAGCAGTAGAATACTAAACAAAAACTGAAACGTGGAAGCAAGGTGACACACAATGAAGCTCCGTGCGGTCTTGGCTTCAGACCACCTCAAAGCGAACCACCTGGAAAGAAAAGAAAAGGCCGTCACGCTGGAGAAGAGCAGGCCGAAGGTGCCCATCACTACCCTCCTCCCCCTCTGCATGCTCACTTATGCTTGTCTACTCGGGCCAGCTTGCAGAAAAGTGCTTCCCGTGACTCTCAGTGCTAGCAACTAGCACAGACGCTTCCAGAAGCAGAAAATAATTCGGGGAATAAAAGCATTTTCTATAAAGCATGCGGCCGCCTTTATCTCAAACCCTCCAGAGCAGTCCCACAGTAGGCCATTTAAATGACTGTGCATCTTACCTTAGAGGAACAATGACTCCATTCAAAAACTAGGTCTCATATGTATTTGGTTCGATTGAGGGCTTTTTCAGCCAGGTGACCACTTTCATCTGTGATCTTCTCCCAATCAGTCTGTCCGACCACAAAACCTATGGCCCTTTTCCTATCTGCATCCTTCTTTTCTTCCAGGTCCGCCCATCTCACCTAAAAAGAACGCATCATTAGTCTGGGCTTTAGGGAAAACAAGTATACCAGGGTCTCAGCAGGCTAAGGAGCAGGAGGCGGAATTCAAAGCCAGAAGTGTAACCAGTAACGCCAGTCCAAGGAAATTGGAGGAAGACACCTATGGCTCGGTGGGCAAAGTTCAACTCTCAGCTCAGTCTAGTCCTCTCCATGCCCAGGGCGGCCCTATGCAAGTTCACTGACCTCGTTTCTCAAAGGCAGAAAAGCACACACTTCCACCTAGCCCCTATGTCTCCTTTAGACCTTCCATCCGCTCTGCCAGAGTGAGCTTCCTAAAATACATGTGATCATGACTCTCACCTGCTTTTTGTACAGGATTTCCCCCAAGCAACACAAAATGACGTTTAACTCACAGGCACAATGGGCTCACGTCACGTCTCTGGAACTTTGCACATGTGAGTTCCTCTTCTTGAAGCATCTTTTCCTTGACCTTTTCCATCTGGCTCTAGTCATCCTTCTCTATTCATTTCCCTTTTTCTTTCTGCCAACCAAATACTCTTCATTCTTTCCCAGGTGTTACCTTCTGGATTTGGACCTGCCTATTTTGACCTTCCAAAAGGTATTCCAATTATCCACTTATGGATTTGTCTTTCCTAACATATTATCTATACACGTATATACTCGAGTCCAAGCCGACCCAAATATCAGTCGAGGCACCTAATTTTACCATAAAAGCTGCATTTAAAATGTGCTAAAAAAACCTCAGCTTCCACACGAGTATATCTGGTACGTTCTAGGTAAAAGACTGATTTTTGTCTCTAAATGGGTATTTATTGAGTTTGAGAGAAAACTCATCCATCAGATTAAGAGAGCAAAAGTATGGAACCATATTATTTTCATTCATGAGACAAAGGGAGCCAGAGAATGACTCCACTAACATCATTTATGGCAAGATTGTAACCACAGATATATAGATCATGGTGGTTTCGATAGATGCTTAGTAGTATATTAATAATACATTTTAAACCAAACGCAGAGAAATATTCAGTACAAGTGTGGATACTTCAGGATCGAGATTAGATGTCACAGTTGCTGGCAATGTATAGCAGCTGTGCACGCAGGGCCTGTATTTAAACTTGGCCTGTGACCAGGGGGCTGGAACCTGGGAAAACCCCTGACCTGGAACTGCACTGCAGCTCCTGGAGGTACACTGGCCTTGCTGGCTATTTGCAAGACTAGTGATGAGATGACTAGGTTTCTCTGAGCAGCAATTACTTGGCCAAACAAGAAGTGAAGAGTAACAGCAGTCAAATGACTGACGACACTTGAGACTTCTTCAAGATTTGAGTGCGTTGAGTCTCTGGTTTTGTTTCCGTCAGAAGCCAGAATGAAGACCTGATAAATGTCAGTGTTTATCTACAAAGATCTTAGCATCTTCTCTCCACTAAGGTTGATGTGTTCATTCTAAAGAATTCCAACATTCTCAGTTCCCGCGGAGGCAAGAGTCCACATTTTAGGGGAAGATGACTGAGGCGGGCTGACTCATGGACTCTAACCAGCCCACAGCATGTTTATACTAAACCCACAACCATCCTTATCACAGAGGCAAGTACTCGATTAGAACTACCTTACATAAGTTAGGAGCTAAGTTCTAAATCCACAAATTATAAGTCTTTAAAATTCAGACAGACTATTAGATGTAGAGTTAAAAGAAAAAAGCATGAGCGTATAGGCAGTGGGCTTTAGTTTAAATCTCCATGGTATTAAAGTTCAGAAACTATTTTGCTCACAACTCTAAAATGTGAGTGAGGGGCTTTAAGAATTCTGTGGAAAACTTCTATTATTTTCTTTTTCGTGTTTGCTTGTTGTTTGGGGGGGGGGGCGGGGCGCATCACTGTCTCTGGTGGTCGAACTGCCAAGCCTGCAGGCCACAGTCCCGCACTCAACCACTTACGCCACCAGGGCTCAGCCCAATTCTATTATCTTTCAATTCCATTTTTCTCACAAATTTTTTGAAGCTCATTGTGAAGTGCCAGTGAAGCATACTGAAGTCATATGAAGGCTATTCCATTACATGACATGTTGTCAGAAGAGACCAGTCCCCAGAGAAGGAAAGTAGAGGGGCACCAAAGAGGGAGAAAGGCCCTCGACAAAACGGCATGACAGAGTGGGCACAGGCATGGGCTCACACACCAACAGCAGTTGTGAGGATGGCCAAGGGGCCAGGTGGTGTCTTACTTCTTTCTTTCTTTAAAAAAAACAACCACCCCCAAATGAACTTTTTTTGGGAGACGTAATTCACGTATCATACAATTAAACCTTCTAAATATATTATGAAGAGTTTCCAGGTGGTGTTTCATTTGTTGTATATAGGGTCTCGATAAGGCGATCTGAACTCCATCACAATGAGCAGCAGCAGCAGTAAAAACAAATGACGACAGGGGCCCTGGTGGCTCAGGTTCTCAACTCCACTGCCAGCAGCAGTTGACGGGTGAAGCACAGCGGCCTGCTCACCGAGAGTCACAGCCGTGCCGATGCCAAGGTCGCCCCACAGGGCCACTTCCGGCAGAAACTGACTCAACAGCCAGGTTTGTTTGTTAGTTAAACAAGTGAGATATATATACATACATACACACACACACACACATATATAGCTAGCTATTAGACACACACACAAAAAATAAAACTTTAGATGCGATTCTAGTGTCATCAATTCTACAAAAGTTTTTGTTGTAGAAATACAACCCGGGGGGGGGGGAAAAAAAGAAATACAACCCAGGAAGGCAATTGATATTATAAGGAAATGGAATTATAGATATCAAGAGACCCCAGGAAATGCACTTCTTGCTACCTGCAGGACCTCCTTGTGCTCTGGTGTTAGATGAATTTGAGCGTTAAAAACGATGTGAAATCGGGGTTTGAGGCTGGGGAGCAGACTTCCAGAGGAACTGGGAAAATGCAGTTCAGTCCCTTTGGCCCACAAAGTGGAAAGTCAGCGGTTAGAAATGAAAAACAAAAAACCTCCCCCTCAGGAAAGAGATAAGGTTTTCTACCCCTACAAAGCGTTGCCTTCAGGCTGAACCCCAGTAAGTGGTTGAGTGGGGGACTGTGGCCCGCCAGCTTGGTGGTTCAAATCCAGCGGCGGCTCTCAGGAGCAGCACTGGGTAGCACCCACGACCACCAGAGGCAGTGATGCCCCCCAAAAAAACAAACCAAAAAAAAAGCGTTACCATCTTGGAAATCCACAAGGGCAGTTCTACCCTGTCCAGTGCAAAGGATGGTTATGAGTCGGAATCGACTTGATGGCAGGCAGCGAGTGAGATCTACTCCTTAGGGGCTGACTGCAAATTGGGCAACGAATTTCAAGGTCAGCAATTCAAACCCATCAGCTGCTCTGTAAAAGGAAGATGAGGCAGGCACAGCCTTGTCGACCTTCGGGACTTCTACTCGGTCATGCATACAGGATCACAATGTTCCTAAACCCTTTCCTGAAGAAGAGTGACAGTGGGTAAGAATAAAATGACCTCTCATTCCAGATGGCTCATTGTTATCAGATTTACATTGGGCTAACCTCCTGGGAAAGCGACGTCTTCTAATGACCCCATCTTAAAACTGTAATAAGACTCCAAACCTGACTCACTGCCATCAAGTTGCTTCCTATTCACAGACACCCTGTAAGACAAAATACAACTTTGTGGTCCCAAAATCGTAAATCTTACAAGAACAGAAAACCACATCTTTCTCCAGAGAAGAAACTAGGGGACCTGAACCACTGACCTTGCGGTTAGGAGGGAAATGGCACCGCATGTCTTTACAATGGGAATGAGAGGCATTAATACAAGCTTTCTTTGGGTAGGGCTGGGCATGTAAGGAGGACCCCTATTTGACTGCGAGTCATATCGATGGAGATGGGCAATATTTAAACAAATTCCCAAGCCTGGAATTCTCCGTAATGTTATTCACTGCTCTTTATTCTCTTGCCTTAAAATATTCTTTTAATATTCCAGCACCAAGGAAAAGCACAGAAAAGCAAACACTAAGAAAAGATGTATATTTAAGGGGCACTGAGTTTATGTTAATGGTGGTGAAATAATTTGAAAAAGGCTTATCAGCAGTGGTTGCACAACATGAAGAGTATAATAAATGGCACCAAATTATACATGGAGGAGTTGTTGAATTGGCAATCGCTTGCTGTCTCTATATTTTTGCCACACTTAAAATAATTACACAAATAACAAGTATAAGAAAGAAGGAAATGTTCTAAAATTGTGGTCATGATTGTACAACTCCTCTGAACTACTGAATTGTATGGTGTGTAGTAGATGAAGTGCCAATTTGAACTGCTAAAAAAAAAAAAAGTGAGGAAAAAAATGTGTGTTGAGGATTGAATTGTGTGTCCTCAAAACATATGTTACAAATTTCTACTTCTATTGCAGGTGGTTAGAATTCCATCTGGAGAAGGGTTGTCTTTGGTATTTTAATGAGACACGGAGCTGAGTCCCGGTGGTACAGTGGTGGTGTGGGGGACTGTGGCCCACAGGGTTGACGGTTCAAGTCCAGCAGCAGCACTTCAGGAGCAAGGATGGGCTTCCTACTCCCACCAGGGCAGTGATGAGAAGAAAAAATATAATAATAATGAGGCACAGTTGGTGGCGGTTGTGTCTTGCCCTAGTCTCTTAGAAAATACAAAAGAAGCAGATTAAGGAAACAGAAGTGGAAGATGGATGCCAAGCCACATGGAGGGCCCCAAGAAACTAAGCAAAAGAAGCTAAAGAGATGCCAAACCTAAAAACCAGAACTCACTGTCACTGAATTGACTCTGACCCATAGTGACACCACAGGGCAGAGAGGAAGTGCCCCTGCAGGCTTCTGCGACGGCACCCTCTAGGGGAGTAAACAGCTGACCTTGCAGTTTAGCAGCCCGATGTGCAACCACCACACACACCATCAGGACCCCTCGGAGACACGTGCTAGCAGCCTGGGTTCAAACTCCCAGCCTCCTAAACAGTGAGAAAGGCCATTTCTATTTGTTAGAGCCACACACTTGCCATTTCCCCTACCAAGATAATGTGCAAAGATAAATATGATGCTCTCTTCCACTCTGCACTTAGATTGCAAAACTAAGATTACCTCCCTGCTACTCCATATTGGCAAAAATTCACAAGTTCGATTGTTGTACTGGTGGTGTGAATATGGAAAAACAGTCATTGAGTTATCTGTGGGTGTTAATAGACAGCTGGAAAAATAACTTTGTAAGGACTGTCATGATGACAAATCATAGATGTAGGAGTTTCAAAAAGGTGCTGGAAAATGGAACATAAAAATGGAATTTTTTCTTTCTTTTTTTTTCCAGGCATCACTGCCCTGGTGGTGGGAGTAGGAGGCCCAGGCTTTGCTCCTGTGGAGCGGGAATTGAACCTCCATCCCAGTGGGCCGCAGTCCCGCGCACAACCACTACGCCACCGGGGCTCAGCCCTAAAAACGGAATTTTTTCAAAAACTTTTTGAACCCCATTTGTATTCTATGACCCAAGTGATATACTTGCACGAAGATGCCAAGCCAGTAGCCCCCAGACTTTCACCACAGGGTGAAACAAGGGACTGATGAAGCGGCTGATGGCCCATGCCAGGCAACCACTCAGAAGCAGCTGGGAGGAGCCCTGGGGGCACAGTGGCTATGCGGCGGCCTTCGAACTGCAAGGGCAGCAGCTGGAACTAGCAGCAGCTCTGTGGTGAGAAAGGCTCAGATTTCTCCCCTCCAGGGGAATGGGCAACAGAAATGTGGGTGAAGGGAGGCAGTGATCACTGTGAGATATGAAAATATTAATTTACAATTAAGGGGTCACCGAGGGAGGGGGAGGAAAAATAATCTGATACCAAGAACTCAAACAGAAAGTAGATATTTAGACAACGATGATGGCAACATATGTACAAATATGCTTGATAACAACTAATGTATGGAATGTTACAAGCGCGGTAGGAGTCCCCAGTGAAATGATTTTTTTTTTTCCCTTGGGCATCACTGCCTCTGGTGGTCGTGGGCGCTACCCAGTGCAGCTCCTGAGAGCCGCCACTGGATTTGACCCGCCAAGCCTGCGGGCTGCAGTCATGCACTCAACCACTTTTGCCACCAGGGCTCAGCCCTATTTATTATTTTTTTGTTTTGTTTTTTTAGGCATCACTGTCCTCAGGTGGTGGGAGTAGGAGGCCCAACCTTTGCTCCTGGGAGCCGGAATTGAACCTCCACCCCAGGGGGCCGCAGTCCCGCGCACAACCACTACGCCACCGGGGCTCAGCCCTATTTATTATTTTTTAAAATGATTTTTAAACAAAAACAAATACACTAAGAGAGAAAGATCAAGACAAAATTCGCTGACAAACAGCTGACACAGAGCAGCTTAGAGAACATCTTTTTAGTTCTGTTACTTATTTTAATGGATAAACACACAGAGCACTTTGGTTGGATCCTCATCCATGTGGAAAATCTGCAGTGTCCTCGCTTCCTTTCTCTGCTTCCTTTCAAGGCAAAATCCCCAAAGTTGTCTGCATTTGCCTTCTGTTCTGTATTTCCCACTTGTTAAGCTCTTTCAAACAGACGCTGTCCCTTCTATCTCTACAAGACCCACATAATCAATGAAATTCATGATGTCTCCTCCAGAGGCCACTTCTCTATTCCCAACTCACTTCTCTGAATCAGCTAATAGTAAGACCACTTTCATTCTTGAAACATCTCTATGTGGACTTCTAACGTTTGGAGGCGGGAGTCCCAATAACTTCTTTATTCAGATTTTCTTCTCCAGTAAAACCAATCCCAGTTTTTCCATGAATATGCTAATCACTTCCCAATTGAGAACTCTAGCCTGATCTCTCCCCAAAGCCTCATACAAGTAAATCCAGCAATTTGATCTTCACTTCGTTTCTACCTTGGTATAGCTCCTCCTGGACCGCCCACATCTAATCCAGTGAGTGAGAAGTGCTACAGATTCTCTATAACATCTGACTCTTTTGCCACCCCCACCCCCCAAGACAAAATGCCACAACTGGCCACCTTCAGCGCCTATACAGTAGACATCTTATCTATGCCTGTAAGGTCTAGTCTCCATATTTTGAGTTCCTTGTACATTTTGATCTGATGATGTGTCAGTTTTGACTCCACTTTTGGATGTATTCTCTGATACAGAACAAATTCAAACCCAAACTGCCATTGAGTCAATTCTGATTCCTAGTGAGTGACCCTAGATCACTCTAAAAATAATATTCTTTTGTTTGTTTGTTTTTTTGGCATCACTGCCCTCTGGTGGTCGTGGGAAGTTACCCAGCGCTGCTCCTGAGAGCCACCGCTGGATTTGAACCGCCAAGCCTGCGGACCGCAGTCCCGCACTCAACCACTTATGCCACCGGGGCTCAGCCCCCCAAAATAATAGTCATAAAATTATCTGCTCATAACTTTCTAAAGCCAGATGCTTCCAGGCGCCCTTGCTGGCAGTCACTGAGCAAGTCTCTTACCCTCTTCTTCCCAGGCTCAGAAGCACGAGTGTCATAATCATCAGGGAGCTGGAGATAATCCTCCATTCTGCTGGCAATGGCCTCCCAGTCACGCTTCCTTTTAGTGCCAGTCCTCAAGCCATCCAACTTGTCTGGGGGACAAACACAGAGCCGTAGCATTAAGGAGCGGTGTGAGTTTGCACAAAACACACAAACAAGGGGAAGGAGAGCTGGAACACTTTCTGAAGGCACATCCACATTTCCAAGAGCAGCATAACCGGCAGATCCAAAGTATCTTCTTAGCTGAGACAGTATCGATTTCTAGGCAATTCCCACCATTTGTATGATGTTCATACTTGTAGCCATTGTAATGTGAGTAAAAAATATGTGCAAAGGCAAGAAAGGGCATTGTCTCAGCCTCCCTGCTCCCCAGTCTTCCAAGACCATAACATTAGTTCTTATGTCCTAAAGGAAAATGCAAAATTGGCTTTATTCTACAAATAACTTCTTCCAATGAAATAACAAAACAAAATAATATCAACACCGCCCATTTGACCTGCACTCGTGTGAGATTGTGTCATGTAAAAGCAGATGGTATTAAGGACTTACTGAGTCAGACTCATGTTTAAGAACATTTGAGATCAACAGCCGGTATTGAGCAGGAATATCTGGATTTTGGAGATGATTTACCATAAACTCATGTTTGTAAATAAAGTGATTTTTCGAGATCCCTACTTTGCCTGATTATATTATGAAGTGCTGTTGACCATCCTGGGGCTAAGGATTACTCAAAGCAACCAGATTTGAATTTTCTTACTGAGCTCTCTCAATCTCCAAGGGTCCAAACTACTCAATTAAAGAGACAAGGATTGCCTATTCAGAAATTGTACGTTTATATGTCTTCAAGAACACACAGTGAAAATGTATTTTTTTTTGCTTTTTATTATTTGTTGTGAATTGGCTTTTGAATACTACATATGGAACATCAGAAGTCACACTTTATATATACAAATACTTTAGCTACTTTGAAGCATGAAACTTTTGATTCATCTGAAGTTATAGAAACACACTAAGCAGGCCAGTGAAGAAAAGCCTAAAGTCTTTGTAGACACACAGTAACCACACTTTAGAGAATTCTAGAGAGGGTACAGCATGTACAGAAGAGAACTTTTAGTGCCAAGTTGGAAGATCTTGATATGAAAAGAGACGTGCAATGGAACAGTGGTACAAGGGAAGGTGAGTTCATCTTTCAATTATGGAAATTTCACACACAACTCACAGTATCCATATCATACAAGTTTTTAAAAATCAGTAAGACTTCGCATATTTGGAAAAACTTTTATTTTCTAAATCCCTCTCCCATAGAAGCAATATACTTGAGCAATGAGTAAGGCGAACTACAGCATTTTTACAAAACTCAAGAAAACTTTATCATCTCACTCTGGAAAATTTTTTAACATAGATGGCTTCAACAGAAAGTCTTCTAATCTCTTCCACAAATCACATGCTGTACCAATCAAGGCTCTATCTACATATAAATGACAGGCCGTGTTATACAGCATCTTCAAGAGGTGGCACCTTGGCTGCATAAGGACACAAGATGTGAAAGCATAAAACCAACCAAGTCCCACAAACAATAGAGCTATTCTAAAGTCAACGTGCACAGTGTTACCCCAAAGAGTAGATGGGAAACTCCAATACACTTATTAAATAACCCCCAAAGAATTTCCAAACTCAATAAGTTTAGACATTAACATATCTCATGGGGGGGGGGGGAGAGAAATCCGTATTTCGTTTCTAAGAATACAGCATGGCCAAGCAGCAATGCAGAGTAAAAGTATAAAAACTGGTGAAACTTTCTCCATACATTGGAATACGAAAGAAATTATAGATCAGGAGTTCCATATTTGCAATAGGGAATTTCACAAAAGCATGTGTTTCTAGTTTGAGCACCCATGTTTGAAACTGAATCGAGTTTTAATCTGTTTAAAGTTTCTTCGTTGAGACTGAAGAAAGGCTCACACCTCTTCCACATGGCATCCTGAAAGCCCAAATGCACAGATGACACAGAGTGAGGGGAGAGGAACACAAGATGGGGGGGGTTAAGTGCAGAAGGAAGAATGATGTCCAATATACGCAATTCACAGTAATAATTTGCAGAGGTTTTAATTTTAAAAATATGGATTTTAGGAGCTGAGCCCCAGTGGCGTAAGTGGTTGAGTGCGAGACTGCAGCCCACAGGGTTGGCGGTTCAAATCCAGTGGCGGCTCTCAGGAGCAGCACTGGGTGGCGCCCACGACCACCAGAGGCAGTGATCCCCCCTCCTCCCCAAACATGGATTTTAATATGAAGATGAAGCTTCAAATATTCAACTTGGTAGGTCACAGAATTCTACATCTTCAAAATATTTATATATTTAGCTATATCTTTAGCTACATCTATTTATATCTGACAAGTAAATGGTACTCTGAACATTCTACTCA
>PVJH01024293.1:0-33311 GCA_004026705.1 Nesogale talazaci | reverse complement strand
CCGGGATGAGTCGACTGCTAAGCAGGACAGGTAGCCGTGGCAGAAACACCCGGCGGCTGAATAAATGTCTACTCCATGCAGGAGACTGGAGCCCTGGTGGGGCAGTGGTTACAAGTTGACCTGAAACCTCAAGAGCAGCAGTTCTGACCCAACAGGTGCTCCAAGGGGGGGGGGGGGGTTCTGTTTGTGTAAAGATTTACAGCCTTGGAAACCCACAGGGGCATTCGACCCTGTAGGATAGTGTAGCTGTGAGTCACAATTGCCTCGATGACAGTGAGTCTAAATGCAAGACAGACTCCGGAGTGTATGCATTATTAGACTGCTAATGGAAAGGTCAGTTTGGGGGCTGAGCCCTGGTGGCGTAGTGGCTGAGCGTGGGACTGCGGCCCACTGGATTGGTGGTTCAAATCCAGCAGCAGCTCTCTAGGAGCAAGGCTGGGCCTCCCACTCCCACCAGAGGGCAGTGAGGTCCCCTCCCACCCCCCAAAAAGAAAAGGTCAGCAGTTCAATCCCATCAGCTGCTCTGCAGACAAAAGAAGAGACAGTCTGCTTCTTTAAAGATGTGCCACCATTTTGAGTCAGAATCAACTCCAGGGCAAGGGCTTCAAGAGCAGGCTAAGGAGCCCTGGTGGAGCAGTGGCTGGAAGCTGCACTAAGAGCCAGAAGGTTGGTGGTTCAAGCTCACAGCCCTTTCCGGGACAAAGATGTGGCAATTCTTGGTGCTACAGGATTGCTGTGCATCACAATCAACTTTGAATCGGTGGATCTGATTTGAGGACTGTGTTTTATGTACAGGAGTCCTTGGGTGGCGTACATGGGTCAGTGTTTGATGACTTGTCAAAAGCTGTGGTTTGTGCTGTGGATATGCATTAGGGTGCAATCCATGGGGTGGGCAGTGCCCAGGGAGAAAGACTGGGCATTCTACTTTGCTGAGCAGCTAGCTACAGCCCTGGACACCCGCAGGGGGTCTCTGCTTCACCATGGACCCCACCCCACGGCAGTGAGTTTCCTGAGAGGGACACAGGAAGAAAGCCCCAATAAACTGCTGCTTATACCCCCTGGGGGCGCCTCTTCTCTGACGAGGTGGCTTCATCATGAGTTGGCATTGACTCAGGGGCAGCAAATAACAATACCAACAATGGATAGGCCCTTACGCTACAAGTCTTTAGGTGGCTTGTCTTTCTTCGGTGTCATCCTGTGAAATCCTTTTGACAGCTTCATTACGAGGTGGGGGGGATTATTTTTAGAGCCTCCATGCCAGGGCCACACTGATCACCCTCAAACCCAAGTCTGCCGGAACCGTCATGATGCACCAACTGGAATCCTTTATAGCTGAAGGCACCAGTATACCTTGGAGGGAGGGTGGAATGATGTTGTAGGCTAAGACCCTAGATCTATTCATTATCAACTCTATCACTGAGTCGCAAAGTAGGAAGCAAGTCTAGCACGTTGCATATGTTCTAGGATGGTGTAGGTGAGGATTTCTATGCCAAAGTGTAGATAGTCTACAGTTGCAAAGTCCCATTCATTCTGTGTCTCACATTTAGCACAGAATGAAGACTGATCTATAGATGTAGGATGTAGGATGAACAGACTTACTATCTTCAAGCCCACAGGGAAGTGCTGCTCTGTCCCTTCGGGCTGCTATGAGGCAGAACCAATCCCATGGCTGTGAGTATAGTGGGGTGTTTTCGGTTGAGTTTGGGCACATGGCACCAGGCTGCAGTCAGGGGAGAAGCTCAGATATGAAGAAGGAAAAGAAGAGCAAGTGTTGAACGTGACACTTGAGGGACTTCTTGGCAGGTGTTTGTCCTATGCCAACTTGACTAAAAGGCTTTCTGGAATCCTGGGGTATTTGTCACACAGAACTAGAGTCGCAGCTTCAACTGACCGCTGAAAGCAGGGCCAACCTATCATTTCTGAAATGCTCTGGCAGTCAGCAAAGTCAGCATTTGAAACCCAGGAAAGAATAGTTGCATATTAAGAGGTTGGTAAGGTGTATTGTCTTCGCTTCTTGGACCCTGCTGACACAGAGGGGGTTTGATATGTTAATACCCCACAGAGGGCCATTAACAGCCCACTATTTTTTGGTGCCTATCGCTTTCTCTTTGAGGCTCCACACCCCTCCACACTCCCCTACCAACTCCCCATTTCTATGAGAGCTTCTCAAGGCCCCTCGGCTAGCCAGGCCTCGTTTCTCCCACCTGAGCCCTCTTCTGTCCCTCTCCCCATCCATCCTCTTCACCCTTGCTGTCAACATTACTGGTAGAGTCATCTCTCTAGAAGCCCAGCATCTTGTAACTCCCCTTTCTGTGAAACAAACAAGTGATTCAGGGCTAGCTGTTTATATTTCACAGAAACTTCTTACCCTGTGACATTCTTAGCCTTCCAAGGCATAGTCCAAGCCAATCCTTCCTAGCCGTTCCCCAACACCCTCCTGACTTACATTGTATTGTGTTATGGGGTGGGGTGGGGTGTTGTGCTGTTGAAAGAGCCTTCATGGCACAGTCATGGAGATGCTCAGCTGCTAACAGGCTGACATAGAGACTCACAGCCTTGGAGCCCTTTGGGGCAGTTCTGCTCTGCCCCAGAGGGTCACCTGAGTTAAAATCAGTTCTATGACAATAGGCTTGGTTTTTGTGTGTGTTATTGTTGTGAGTTGTCCTCTAGTTGGCACAGTCCCATGTGACCCCCATGTGCGCACAGTAGACCTGATCCATGGGGTTTTCAAGGTTGTGACTTTTGGGGAGCAGGTCCACTAGCCTTTCTTCCAGGGCCCCCCTAGATGTGTCCAGACCCCCACCCTCTTGGCTAGTAGTCAATTACTTAACCATTTTCAGCAGCCAGGGCCTCTTCCCTGTGTAGTAAATCACGCTACTTTCCACAGCTAAAGTCTTTCTTCTTTACCTTTACTTCTACTCTCTCAACCCCTCACTGTACTTGTTGAAATTCTAACTCCAGGGTCCATTGCAAGTGCCATTTCTATGCAGTTTCTATGGATCTCCTCTAACACAAGAGAGAGCTCCTTCCCAGAAACCCCATAGTCCTTTGTCTCTGTGATACTTCTGCCTTTTGGATTTACGTGACATGTGTATCCAGATCGAACCCGTGTTCATATGTATGTACATAGATTTGAACACAATTACACACATATAAACATGCAGTATGGATAGAGGATTGTGTACTCTTGTAAGGAAAAAAAACCTAGTTCTTTCCTAGAAGGCCTATATTCCAGCTTTAGCTCTCCTTCTCACCAACTGTTCGGTCCCACGAGAAAAGAGCAGAGGCTGAGAGGACTTCGGTTGGTTGGTGACAACTATACCTTAAGCACCGTGCCAGATGCTGTACAACATGCCTTCACTCTCACACAAGCAAATCAAATCAATACTATTATCTCCGCGTAACAAATTAGAAAACCAAGACCCTGGGAGGTGTTGAAATGGCCGAGTTCCCATGCTTGAGGCTCAATCACTTTCTCTAGAGATGAGAAAATAGTCATCAACCCTGTGGCCCTCATAAAGTTGTTGTGTTGTACCACACAAGTGAACATGATGTGCTGTTGTTTTCTCTTTGGTTGTATCCTAACTGAGCCCATGTCTCTTTGGGGCAGGATTGCCAACATCTAGCATAATAGCAGGCACGTCATAGATATTCAAAGACACTTTCTTTCTTTCTTTCTCTCTCTTTTTGTGGTATCACTGCCCTGGTGGGAGTAGGAAGTCCAGCCTTGCTCCTGGAGAGCTACTACTGGATTTGAACCATCAACCCTGTGGGCCACAGTCCCACACACAACTACTACGCCAGTGGGGCTCAACCCAAAGACAGTTTCTTAAATGAATCAGTCTTCTGATCCCTGGAGTACCTACCCTCATACTTTGAACATCAAATGCCCCCAAACCAAACTCACTGCCATTAAGTTGATTCTGACTCACAGAGCAGAGTTGAACTGCCCTTGGGTCTCCAAAGCCGTAAGTCTTCACAAAACAAAAAGTGTCCTCTCTTTCCCATAGAGCGGCAGGTGGGTTCAAACTGCTGACCTCCTGGTTAGTAGCCCAACATGTAAGCCACCACCGGGGCTTCTTATTTTGAATGTAGTTAGATTTGATAAATATTGGTTAAATTTAAGAGAAGTAGAAAGTCATTTCATTTAGGAACTGTGTGGGAGGCTCTGTTGATCAGGCAGTTTAGATACTGTAATATTGAAAACATCTGTAAAACAAAAATGTTTTTTTCTCAGTTTTAAATCCCATCTTTTTGAATAATTAAAACAAAAAAAAAACCTTGCAGTGGTACAAAATCCTCAAATAGTTATATTCCTCTCAGATAATTTAAAGAGTCTCGTGTGTATGTTGTGATAGGATTTGACATTTCTATAGACTTCATCTTGCATTATTATATGATTGCTTGTACTTCCAGTGATCTTTTGGTCTCTCCCTGGCTATTTCACAGATTTTGGAGGCAAACGAAGAGTATCAAGTATAGCTCCTTCAGATCACTTGCTTTTCTCCTTACTGCCATTCATATCTGCCCTGCTGTCAGAAATTTTCAACTCAATATAGGATGGATTTCTTTTTTTCCTCTCTCCAGAAAATCTCATAATGTAAATCAAAACACTTTTGAAGTTTGCTTGCAACCCAGTAATCAGGAATGTTACATACTATAGTATAATCAAACTTACATAACTACTTTTAATGCATGTGCTGAAATTTTGAACAGCCGGTCGTTTTCCATTCAAGTTTTAAACTAAGACATTGGTGATGTGATTCTTTTCCCAGACATTTCTATGACAACCCCATCCAACTCGTTGGCAGATCTGCTTTTCAGCATTTACCTGAGCTGAGAACACTGTAAGTCTCCATTGATCACACCGATCAGGGACCTTCTACAGGGAGGTGGTGAAGACCAAATGAATCCTGTGGGCTGAAGTGCTGTAAACTCACCCCTTGCTAGAATCATCTTCCAATAATCCCAAGGGTCTCTTTTTTTTAGGACTTTGAATGGTGCCTCACACCTAACGGAATTTCCTGATCTAAGTGGAACTGCCAGCCTCGAGAGTCTGTAAGTCCTTGAGTGGGCTCCTGACCTTGTCCAGAACACACACTCGCCATAGAGCCTGCCCATTCTTCACTGTGGGAAATCAAAACATGCCCCTGTGTGACATGTGACTAGAAGGATCATGTCTGTTTTGTGTTTCCACAGCACTTTAACTGGGGCGCAGATCTCATCCCTTCCCCAAACTGTCTGCAATCAGCTACCTAATCTCCAAATGCTGTAAGTATTAATGAGGCAATGATGTTGTGTAAACAGACAACCTCCATTTAGGGGTGAAATGGCAGGCATGATTTCAGTATTGTTTCACATGGGAGAAAGTTCTTTCCTGGCTGCTCTCAAGGAGGTCAGGCCTCCATTTCCCCTTTGGGCCAGGGGAGTGGCGCTCTGACTTGATCACAGTAACGACGGCATGTACACCCTTTGTTTCCAACGCCAAGACCATCTCCCAGTCATGTTTTTGTTTTTTTCATGTGTGTGGCATCACTGCCCTCCCAGTCGTGTTTTAATTGGCATGTGTTTCCATTCAGAAAATGGACATGAGCAAGCCAAAATCACTTCATTTCCCTTCCAGAGACTGGGCACAGCAGAGCAAAACAACCTATCAACAACCAAAACAATGATCAACACCCCAACATGGATACCAAAATTAAAAATTCCGTTATCAAACCCATACAAACTTTCATAAAGATGACCCACCATTCCTCTGGTACAACCGCAGATTCTCTGTTCTGTCTCCTCTAATGGGGAAACAGCTTGCATATGTTTTTTCTATTGACTTGGGTGTCTTCTCCTGCCTGTCCCATGTTTTGCAAAAATCCCTTTATGGGTATTAGAAGAGGCTTGCATTGACCTTTCAGGGAGGTTCTTAGTGGGTGGTTCTATGGAAGACTTTTCACCTCCAATGGGAGAGACCCAGGTTCAATTCCTTCCAATGTACCTGATGCACAGCCACCTGGCACTGGAGGTTTGTGTATGGTTCTGATGTCCAAGCTGTCCCAGACGAAGGTAGCCTGAGAAGAAAGGCTAAGCAATCTCCCTATGAAAAGCTGACAGTGCAAATCTCATAACTCACAAAGCCTTCATGGGGAAGGCATTGCACTGGGCAGTGTTGTGCATGGGCAGAATCTCCAATGATCAGGGGTCAATGCAATGGCCATTAACAACAATAAATGGTATCTTGCCGTGACTTCACTCTCACACAGAGGCCTGTGACAGTTGAATCCTTGACTAGCTATATTTCCGTGGTACGTATTACCTAGTAGCAAACTATGAACTGGAGTACATGTATTGAAGGGGAGAATGGGAATGCCTACCCCGGTCAGGCCGATTTCCTCCTGCTTAGTAGTCCTCCAAATCACTTCAGACACCAGAAGCTTGGTGAGGTGAAGATGCCGCAACACTGCCAGGCATTGCCAGAGTCGTATTCATGGTAGGTTGAGTGAGCTTCCTCCTCGTCACCCACTTCTCCCTACAAAGCAGAGACAGAGATGAGAAAACCGAGAATTGGTCAAGTACATTGATCAAAGGTAGACCTTGCGAAAGCAGTGGAATCCAAACGCAAATGCAGAAATGTCATGGAGTAACAGAGAGGTGTATCTATACACCAGGTGATGAAAACCTCTGGGGCCATCCTAGAATTCTGCCTGCCACACCTAGCATCGGTCTTAGTGTCCTTCCTTTTTGAGGAAATTGACCAACACGACCAGGACTTCACATGCTGTCACTCCTAAGAGAGACTCGGGGTTGAAGTCACATGGGTCTCCACCAGGTCACAGTGAACAGTCAACTGCCCCAGTCTAGAAGTGCTGAGTCAGACAGGTCAAATGATCCAGAGCAAAGGTCCCAGAGCTTGTCCTCCAGCTTCAAATCCAGATTTCATTATCTTCATAAAATCGCACAACACATTGAGCAAGTTAATTGTCTGTTCCAGGCCTCAGTTTCTCCCACTATAAAATAAGAGCTGGATCCACTTCCCACAGAGGACCAGCATGAGGGTGAGATGAGTTTCATGTCCAACACTTCCAACAGCAGTCAGGGCTTGTCTCTGTCATAGTCAGTGCTTACTGATATCGTTCTCACTTCCTTGATTCCATCATTCTTTCCGTAAGTATGGAAGTCAGAAATAACACAATACACAAACGACAGTCTCTTACCATGTTCAAAGCACTTCATTTGGCTTTCGCAAAACCCTACAAGACCAACCAGGCAGGTATTAAGGTCTTTGCTTTTGTAGAGAGCTGAGAAAAACATCATCCAGGCTATAGCCCATGTATATCTGGAAGTGGAATTAGTTGTAATGAGCCTAGAATCCAGGGTCCTGGATCTTATTCCCCTCTGCTTTATGGAACTCCTCCCCTTGGTTGATTGATTCACTAAGTACCTGTGGCATGAGAAAATTACCACTATACGTTAGTGGTTTTGCACCTGTATTGTTTCACCCCATTGGGATTACTTGGTGTAAAATCTAGGTTCTTTCAACTCTAAGCTCATAGTCTTAAGCACACCACATCATTTTTCTGTGGGGATAACCCTTAGGTCTCCCTCATGTTATGATCACAAAGATTATATGCCATAATTCAACTAATATTGTAAATATGGTTCCTGTACACCGGAAGTGCTTGATTCATGTCATCTCCAGTTATTATCAAGGAGATTTGGTAGTGTAGTAGTTAAGTATTCATCCCATTGATGAAATGGTGAGTGGTTCAAACCCACCAGAAAACTGTACCAGTCTGCTATTGTCAAGCTTGGAAAGTCTATGGGACTGTTCTTCCCTGTCCTATAACATTAGTGTGATTAGGAATCAACCTGGCAGCAGTGGATAAGGGTATCACCTTCAGGCAGAAGATGGCACTGTCATATAGACAGTTTTCTGTGACCTCTGCTCATAAGTCAGCAGTTCTCAACCTGTGGGCCATGACCCCTCTGGGAGTCAAACAGCCCTTTCACAGAGGTTGGCCAATTCATAACAGTAGCAAAATTACAGTTATGAAGTAGCAGTGAAAATAATTATGGTCGGGGAGGTCACTACAACTTGAGGAACTGTATTAAAAAGTCACGGCATTAGGAAAGTTGAGAACCACTGTAATAAGTACATAAGGTATCATTTGTCTCATTGCAGCCTGTGGAGAAAAATAAGCTGAGTTATTATCAGCTTACAGGAACAGTAGTGAAAGTAGCAATATCATGATGATAGAGAGATAGTGGGTGTGAGGGGAGAAGAGAAAAGGAGGGTGGATATATAGCCCACCTCCAGGGAAGGGGGTGCGAATAACAGAGATATGGGTGAAGGGAGACAACAGACAGTGTAAAACACAAAATAACAATATATAATTGGTGGAGGATTCATAAGGGTGGGGCGAGGGAGAGAAAGGGAGACCAAGAAAGGAGCTGATGCCAAGGGCTCAAGGAGAAAGAACCGATTTTGGAATGTTGGTGGCAACATATGTACAAATGTGCTAAATACAATTGAATGGTGGATTATTATAAGAATTGCAAAAGCCCCCCAATAAAACTATTAATGAAAATTTATTAGATTAGATAACATCTATTTTATTGCATTCACTACTTTCCTCAAGTATATACAAAATAATTACCATATTTTTTGGACCATAAGATGCACTTTTTATTACCCCCTAAGTTGGGGTAGGGGGGGAAATGATGTACGTCTTAAGGTCCGAAGGTGTGCTACCTCAGAACATTTTAGTATACTGCTACTTTTTGGTTCAGAGTATTTTTTTCTTGTTTTCCTGCTCTAAAAACTGGGTGTGCTTTATGGTTAGGTACATCGTATAGTCTGAAAAATACAGTAATCAGGTGTGTGTGTGTGTCTCTGTGTGTTTATAGATATGATTTTGTTTTGCTTTCCTTTCAACCCTCCAGTATAAACCACAAGTTTATGCTTGCAGTTTTATTTATATATAGTAAATTAACTCCATTTCTCTATATATTAAGTGTATTCAATAAATACAGGATAAAGCAGTCCATTTCAAGAATAGAACCATTTAAATTCTCTCAGAAAACAATAGATGAATATGGATTTTTTTTTCAGTTGCATTGCAGCAATCTAGTTTGTTTTTTTTTTTTGGGAGGAGGGGCATCACTGCTCTCTGGCGGTGGGAGGAGGGGGCCCAGCCCCACTGCTGGAATTGAACCTCCGTCCCAGTGGGCCGAAATTCTTTTTTTTTTTTTTTTTAGGCATCACTGCCCTCAGGTGGTGGGAGTAGGAGGCCCAGCCTTTGCTCTTGGGAGCCGGAATCCCAGTGGGCCGCAGTCCCGCGCACAACCACTACACCACTGGGGTTCAGCCGCGGTCTAGTTTTAAGGATTAGATTCAGGCATGAAAATATGTTAGCTGATTTGTGGATACATTTGAAAGCATGAGACAAGATTATGTGACATATTAGAGTCTTATTAAATACATGACTTTATCTCCCAGCTCTCTTTTGGGAAGACCACTGTTGTCATAGAATTCAAGAACTGAGCTAGTTACTCCGGAGGTGGATGGTTCAAACCCACCAGCTGCTCCGGGGCCATGGGTTCCGTCTGGGATTTAACTTTCCTTTTTTTTTTTTTTTTTTTTAGCTTTCTAAAAATTACCATGGCTTGTTTTAAATTAGTTACATTATACTATAAATATGTCCAGATGTTTCTGTTATTCTGTAATTTAGTGAGTTTGGGCTGAAGCCTTTCTTAGGAACCCCTCCCCTTGTGATTGATTTCAACGTTTGTGCTGTGTTTCGAATTGTTGTTGGGTTCTGTTTAGCTGATTAGAAAAGATGATTTCTCTTAGCCGTAGAGACAGAGCAGCACATAGAGACAATCACCATCATTTTATTGAATTTGTGCTCATTTCAGTAAAGCAATAGCTAGAATATTGTAGACCATCACTGACAAAATATAAATTTATTAAGTCGATTATTTAAATCAATTAAAGAAGTATAATGAAACATAACAACTTTCCTCTAGTTCTTAAATGTTCCTCTCCCCTGCCCCCACACACCCCCACCCAACTATCATAATTCCAATTCTACCTTACAAATCCAGCTAGAGGGCTGAGCCCCGGTGGCTAGTGGTTGAGTGCAGGACTGCAGCCCACTGGCTTGGCGGTTCAAATCCAGCAGCACCTCTCCAGGAGCAAGACTGGGCTTCCTACTCACACCAAAGGGCAGTGATTCTCCCCCCCCCCCCACCACCCCAAAAGAAAAGAACACAAATCCAGCTAGACCAGAAGATGTACATTGGTACAGATAGGACCTAGAAACACGGAATCCAGAACAGATGAGCCCTTCAGGACCAGTGCTGAGAATGGCAGTACCAGAAGGGTGGAGGGAGTGTGGGGTAGAAAGAGGGAACCAATCACAAAGATCTACACAGAACCTCTTACCTGAGGAGGAGGGGTGGCAAGGAATGTGCGTGAAGGGAGACATCGAACAGTGTAAGACATGAGAAAATAATAATTGATAAATGATACAGGGTTCATGAGGGAGAGGGGGTGGGAAGGGAGGGGGAAAATGAGGAGCTGATAGATACCAAGGACTCACGTAGAAAGCAAATGTTTTGAGACTGGTGATGGCAACAAATGTGCTAATGTACAATAGATGATGTATAGATTGTGATGAGGTTTATGAGTCCCCAATAAAATGACTTTAATAAAGAAAGGCATATAGACTTATATTTCAGTCCATATTGGAATCTGCTGCTTAGTCCCATAATGCCTATGACAGCCTGCTTCCCCTCAGAGCTGGGAAGTTGTGCAGGGCCTGCCTTGGGACAGAATGTCATCTCGGAAGGAACAGGCGAGCAGCACGCTTGCTTACGACTCATACATGACAGTATTTTCTCTCTTGCATCTTCTGTTTTTCAGAGACCTGTCATACAACCGGCTGGAAGATTTACCCAGTTTTACAGTCTGTCAAAAACTTCAAAAAATGTAAGTTTCTGTGTGCCTCTACTGGTTACACATTGGGCTGCTAACCACAAAGTCAGCAGTTAGAAACCACCCACCACTCTGAAAAGTAACATGAGGCTTTCTACTCTTCTAAAGAGTTGTAGTCTCTTGGGTATTGCCCACGAGGACTAGAGGCAGTGATGCCCCCCCCCCAATAAAAAAAAACAAAATTAAAAAAAAGAGTTGTAGTCTCAGCTGAGCCCTGGTGGCATAGTGGTTGTGTGCGGGACTGCAGCCCACTGGGCTGGTAGTTCAAATCCAGCAGCAGCTCACCAGGAGCAAGACTGGACCACCTACTCCTACCAGAGGAGAGTGATGCCCCCCCCCCCAAAAAAAAGAGTTGTAGTCTCAGAAACTGCCCTAAAGGGTTGCTCTAAGTCAGAATTGACCCAACGGCAGTGAGTTGAGTTTTGTCAGTCTCTAAGTCATGTAGCAAAACCAAGTGTCAGAACTCACAGTTTACAAGCATCACTGTTTCACTTACTTCGAGGCCCACTGGAGAAACGTGTGATGCCCTCCTTTCCATGACTTTCCAGGGAGGCTACATATCTGGAACCAGATCATATTATTTTACCCTGTATGACAGGTAGGCCTTATTTTCCCACACTCTGCAGGGAATTCTGGTTTTACAGATGGAAGGCTGTGGCAAGCCTGGGTTAGGCAAGTCTATCTGGGCCTTTGTTCACTTCCAGCTCCCGCTCACATTTTGGTAATTCTCACAATATCTCAAGATTTTTCATAATGCTATTGCCCATTTAGCAGAGTACAGTATCAAATAAATATAACTTTTCATGGACTGTGGGGGAGGACACAATGTGTGACTCACTTCATTGCAGTGGTCTGGACCCCCAACCCACAATCTCTCTGAGGTACGCCTGTACACTGTTACAGAAGCAGAGCATTAATGATGTCCATACTTACCCTTGATCCTCCATTAACGTGGTACAAAATGAACCGCATTTGTTTGCACTTTGGAATATTCTTTTTCTGTGCGTTAATATTTCTTCTACAAACATACATATTTCTCCAATAAGTGGTTGCTTTTTTTTAACATAGGGAGCGGGGAAGTGGGTGTATTAGTATGTCTTTTTCATAATAGCCATCTTTAGAGGAGGTGCCATATATGTCTTTAAAATGTTGTTATGCATAAAGCTTTTTGGGATTCCTTTCTGAGAAATGCCTTCCACAGAAAACATCAGGCTCCTTGCATTATTGTTACTCTTGGGTTTTAATCAAAACAATATCAATCATCCAACCTTTCACACTTGATTTTTCGTCGAATGATTTTGGGCCATTAGGAAGAAAAAAAGATGTCTGATACTTCCTAAAGACCCTCAGAGGATCCCAGAGAGGATTAGCAGGCAAAACCAGGGAAAAGAGTCCTCAAAAGTATTTTGAATGAAGATGGCATATTTAGAATAAGGTTTTACATTCTCCCAAGGGAAATAACTGCTTCAAAAGAAGGGCGATACTTAAATGTATAAATTATAGTACTCTTTTTCCAAACAATCAAATTTAAAAAAAGAACAGTTGATAGTCACACCTCAGCAGTTCCTTTCCATTGAGAGTCAGCAGTCCCTCTTGAAAAGCCTTCTGAAAACCGTGCATGTCTTGAAGCATGTCTTTGGCACACTCTCATTTCAGCGACCTCCGACATAACGACATCTCTGAAGTGAGAGCTGATGCCTTCCAACAGCTGCCGAGTCTCCGAGCTCTGTGAGTATCACATGGAGCCCGTTGGCCAACACCAAGCTTGGCTTGTGCTTTTTAGACCCTCCCCCAACATTTTCTTTTCACCATACACTCATACCATCGTGTGTGTCATCTATGAAAAGCAAGTCTTTGACACTTGGTAGTGTCCAGAAACATCCAGTAGTGGTGACTTTGCAATCATGCTTTCTGCCAGTTAGCAGACATGAGCCTTTGAAAAAAAGGAAAGAGGTCAAACTGTTGAATCCCCTGTAGCCGCAATTCTCAACCTGTGGGTCGCAACCCCTTTGGGGGGGGGGTGTTAAACAGGGGTCACCAAGTCCATTGGAAAGTACATATTTCAGATGGCCTTAGGAACTGAGACACCACTCTCAACTATCCATCTGTCTCCGGGTGTGTCTGCCCATAGACAGATAACGCCCATATACAAGGACCTGGCATGATGACATCATCACGCCAACCTCATCACATGCACCCCGTGCAAATGCAGATGTATGTGAAAGGGTTGGTGCCATAATGTACTTATGTGAACCAGTCACACATATCTGGAGAGCGGCTACTGTGTAGAAAGCAGCTGCTGTGTTGACAACAGTGGTACTGGAAGTAAAATGACAATCATTTATAATTACATATTGTTTTGTGATTAATCATGATGCTTTAATTATGTTCAATTTGTAACAATGGAAATGCATCCTGCATATCAGTTATTTATATTATGATTCATGAAAGTAGCAAAATACAGTTATGAAATAGCAACAAAACTAATTTTATGGGTGGGGGGGTCACCACAGATGAGGCACTGCATAAAAGAGCCGCAGCATTAGGAAGGATGTACCCTGTCTTCACCTGAACCTGTCAGGGATCATTTTGAGAGCAACAGTGAAAAGAATGCACAAAGTTCCCTAGTTGCTCTTCTTTCCTGGGGAAGCAGTTTGGAAACACGTTTCCCACGGTTCTTAAGAAGCAATTCCACTCCTAGGTATATATTCAATAAACTTCAAAGGAGAAACTCAGAAAGGTACACCAGTGGTCATCGCTGCTCTAGTCATGATAGCCAAGTGAAAACAGCCTACATTGTTCACTAACAGAAGGTTAGACAAAATGTGGTACATGCCTGCTCTGTAGAGAAACAAAGCCCTGATAGCTATACAACACCACAACATGGACAAATCTGGAAAACATGCTCAGGAAGGTAGTGATGTGAAACACAAGAAGAACAGCTATTGTATAATCCCATTTATATGAAATCTCAAGATTAGGCTAATGTACAGAAACCACAGCTTATTAGTGACTATCATGTGTGAGAGGAAATAAGAAAGGGGAAATTGTTGCTTAAGTGGCACTGAGTTTCTGCTAAAAACAAAAAGGGACCATTTGAGAATGGACTGTGGTGACGATTGCAGGACATGGTGAACATAATTCATGTCACTGAAGTACATGTGAGGGGAATGTCAAAATGGCAATTGTTTGTTATATATGTATTTACCACAATTATAAAATCATCACCAGGCAACTATTAAAAATGTTAACGTGCCTCATGAATTAGAATGTCTGGAAGAGAATTCGTGATAAGTACACTAAGCTTTGTGTACAATTGCCCTAGAGCATGGTTCTGTGGCTCAGAAAAACTGAAGATTTATAAATATTTAATTGTATTTTACTTTTGAAAATATTATGCTAGCCATAATTGGGGGACATTTTGATAACAGATTTTTCTATGATTTAACAGTGAAATCATACAAGAGATAAAAGGGAAAAGAGGAAGCAGAGAAAGAGGGGCTGGGTCCCCTGTGCCAAGACAGTCCTAGACCTCAGAGAAAACCGATGCCAAGGCACATGGCGCTCTCTAAGGATGCCAGGCCTACAGTTATTGAAAGCTCAAGAGAGCAGCCACGTTTCAATTAAAGCAGCCAGAGTCTCTGACTTGCTCACTTCAGAAAATATTTAACATGGTGCTTCAAAAACTTTGTAGGCAATTGGAATCCTTCCATTAGCTTTTTAAAATCCCATATTTTATGAGCAATTCAATAGAAGAATTGTTTTCTCGAAAAATTCCAAAGCCCCCAGTCCCACCCCACCTGCAATTGCAAGCTTTCCCATCCTCTGGGGTCTTTTCTTAATTACCTGGGATAGTCTTCTGTTCTGAGATCAATGAAAGGGGAGCATGAAAAGCTCCCAATTTCCTCCTGTTAGAATGTGGCTCTTATGTGAATACCATTTTCTCAAGTTAACTCAGCATCCAGATATCAAAAGTAAATCACTTTGCTGTGCTTGAGAAAAACTTACTGTGATCACTTTGAATTTACTCAACTCCATCCCTATTAAAACGCATGACTCAACTATGGCCAGATTGCTGCAGGTGATGCCGACTTCATGGCAACCCTATGGTGTCAGTGGAGAAATGGGTCTATGGTGTTCTCGGGTCCTTCTTCCAAGGCTCCTAGAAGAATTCGAATGTCCAAACTTCCAGTTATCTGAGCATGCTCGCCATCTGTACCACCTATTTGCTAGGCATTTTAAAAATGAAGATCACACATTCATAATTCCTTTATTAAAATCTGACCATTATATAAGTTCTTCCAGAAGTTTTTAATCCTACTAACTTGTCTACATTTCGTGACGTTTGGAGGGTGGGAAAGGTGAGCAAGTTATGTTCACTCATAAGCTGTCATTAATCTATGCAATCATAGGACTTTGTTTCTAGTGTGTTAGACCATCTTTTGTTAATTAGGAAGTTACATGTCAGTCTTTCTTACTGGGAAATTTCTTAAAAGCATCTTGTATTTGTCTCAAGGCCTGACATCTAGGGGTGACGCACACAAATTAGTGTTGAGTTTCAGTACAGGTCCAAGGGCATTTTATAATTTAAAACATGCTTGCTCATCTGAAGAAGAGTCTCAAATCCTTTCTTCCCCTCCCCTTACCCCCCATCTTCTAAGAAATGTGATGATAAAATTGTATAGCCATGTTAGCCTTGACTTTCTGCAAGGAAAACATAAAAATGAAAATATCTACCCAAATGATATTTTCTTCCTCTTGATTGCTTTCAACAAGGTTAATTTAAAGTTCTCTATTTAGTTATTTTGTAACATTATTCCATCTATCTAAAGGGTGATTTATTTGATGAGCTAATTATTCCAAATGGAAAGAAAATTTTGGTTAAAATGAATGCAAGTGGCAAAACCTTGCACATTTTTCTTTTTACATGTAGCTTTCTCATTTGTTTTGTTTTGTTTTTACAATAGAAATCTAGCTTGGAACAAAATTGCTGCTATTCATTCCAACGCATTTTCAACTTTGCCATCTTTAATGAAACTGTGAGTACTCTACTGCTTGTTTATGACATGTCTTTTAAGAACAGGAGGCCTATGATTAGTAAAAAGGTTAGTTTTGCTGAGAAAGCTACAGTGCTAGGCCCTCCGTGTCCCCCTGCCTAAAGGTTTCCCGGAGTCAGGGCTCTGCGCATACAAGGTCCTTAAAGAGATCACTGAATCTCTTGGCAACAGACGATTCTGGTTAGTCGGGTAACATTTTTTCATTTTTTTGCTGAGTGATCAGGTGGAGTATAATTAGAGCTTTCATTTCATTTTTTACCATCTTAATGAATCGGAAACCATCCTGTTCCTCTTTCTTTTTACTTTCCTCTCCCCATCCCCACCATCTCCTTCGTCTCAAAAAGCAGCTGTTGGTCCAAAGAGCAGGTAAAGGGCAAAAGAAGGGAATGTAATTCTTTGCCTTTCTTGCCCTCCCCTCCCCACACCCCAAACTAAAGACGTGAGCACCACATGATTGTAGATGCCCCACCCTGCAAAATGAAGCTGAACAGGAAAAGTACCATTTGGGTACAGTTAGACCTTTCCCCTCCTGCAATTCTGATTATAAATAGGAAAGCTATTGGGAACAAAACCAAAAACAGCTACTTTTAACACTCAGAATAAGAACTCTGCTTTAGAAGTTCTTATTGAGCAGTTTAATTGTCTTTAGGTTGCTTTTTTAACATAAATGTTTTATGCTAACAGACTAAAAGTCAATTGTTGTTTGATGTTTTGCAGGGACCTATCATCCAATCGCCTGTCGTCTTTTCCCATAACTGGGTTACATGGTTTAACTCACTTAAAATTAACAGGAAATCATGCCTTACAGAGCTTGATATCATCTGAAAACTTTCCAGAACTCAAGTGAGTTTGTCATTAAAACTAATAAGATACATTTGTGGTCATGTGAAATAATAGACGTGTTATAGTGGCTTTCTAAATTTATGAGGTCATGGAACCCTTTTGAATTGCATTTCATGCCCTCCAGTCCCCCACCCCTGGGGCATTGTTAGGACAAGCCCTGAAGTGGGAGAATGTGTCTTCCTGACCACATTTCCTCTCTCTCACAAAGATGCCTCCTGGAATCACAGAGTTCATGGAAAGAGTTTGCAAACCATTGATCCATAGGCTATAAACTAGAGCATGTAATCAAATAACATTATAACATTATTGTACTCCTGTTTACAATGTCTAATTCATCTAGCCTGTGTGTATGTTCTAATAAATTATACTAAATGAATATTGGTTGAGGAAGTAATGCTCTTTAAAACCTGTTATGCTTATTATTGATAAAGAAGTCCCTTGAAAGATTATATGTTTTTTTAAAGACATAGTGCCTTTATATACTTTAAATACCATGAAATTAATATACGCTTAAGAGAAAATTTAGAAAGTAGAATAGGGAAAAAGAATAAAAATCTTAAAATGTGTCTCCTAAACAACTTTTTAAATTTTTTTTCCAGACTTTGTTTCCAGTGTATCACTAGAATTGCAGAGTGTTTGGAATGCATATATGTGACATTATAAGTACTTAGTCACTATGATTTTTAACCTTTTTCTGATAGGAATTTTTAAACCTCCACAAAACTAAGGGAAATATTATAATATGTCCCATCATATAATTCAGTAATTATCAACATCTCACAGCAATAATTTTAATAATTTCATTGTTATAAGAAGCACAGTAATGACTCATTTCTTTAAGGACATGCTTTTGTCTTGTTTTTGTTCATATACAGGGTTATAGAAATGCCTTATGCTTACCAGTGCTGTGCATTTGGAGTGTGTGAAAATGTCTATAAATTTTCTAACCAATGGAATAAAGGTGACAACAGCACAGTAGATGACCTTCATAAGAAAGATTCCGGATTATTTCATGTTCAAGGTCAGACCTCCTATGCCAGGGCAGTGGAAGTGGAACTGGGAAGGTTTTGAAATGTCCTAGAACAGATGATCTGAACTCCACTGAAACCCTCCGAGGAGGCAGAGTCCGAACCCCATGCTTTAAAGACAAGCAGAGAAAGAGAACACTCCCTCGGGATCCTTCCTAAAAGTCATCCGTGGGTTTCTGAGACTCATCTTTGATTTACATTCTTCCAGAGCATAGATTGTCCTCACAGGTGCTCAGTTAATATTGACTTCAGTATTCCCATAAACCTTTTTTTTTTGGTAATCATTTTCTTGAGGAGTCATATAAGTCTTATCACGATCCATACATACATTGTATGTAAAGCACATTTGTACATTTGTTGCCCTCATCATTCTCAAAACATTTGCTTTCTACTTAAGCCCTTGGTATCAGCTCCTCATTTTTTCCCACCTTCCCTGCTCCCCTCACTCATGAACCCTTGATAATTTATAAATAATTATTTTGTCATATCTTACACTGTCGGATGTCTCCCTTCACCCACTTCCCTGTTGTTCTTACACCAGGGAAGAGATTATATAGATCCTTATAATCAGTTCCCCCTTTCTACCCCACCATCCCTCCACCTTTCCAGTATTGCTACTCTCCCCACTGGTCCTGAAGGGATCATCTGTCCTGGATTCCCTTTGTTTCCAGTTCTTATCTCTACCAGTGTACATTCTCTGGTCTAGCTGGATTTGTAAGGTAGACTTGGAATCATGAGAGTGGAGGGAAGAAAGCACTGAAGAACTAGAGAAAGTTGCATGTTTCATCATTGCTACACTACACTCTTGCTGCTTTGTCTCCTCCCCATGACCCTTTTGTAAGGGGATATCTGTTACCGACAGATGGACTTTTGGTCCCCAATCTGCACTCTTCCTCATTTACAATGATATAATTTTTAGTTCTTTAATGTCTGATCCCTTCAACACCTCATGGTCACACCGACTGGTAGTGCTTCTTCCATATGATCTTTGCTGCTTCTGAGCTGGATGGCTGCTTGTTTACATTCAAGCCTTTAAGATCCCAGACGCATTATCTTTTGATAGCTGGCCACCATCAACTTTCTTCATCACTTTTACTTATGCACACATTTATCTTCAATAATTGTGTCAGGAAGGTGACCATCATGGAATGCCAATTTACTAGAACAAAGTGTTCTTGCACTAAGGAAATACTCGAGTGGAGGCCCAAAGTCCATCTGATGCCTTAATACTAAGCCTATAAGTATATGCACATAGATCTATTTTCCCATCATCATATAATAAATTTGATCTTAGCTCCATAACCGAGAAGCAATCCCCCATCGTATATAAATATATATACCTATGTCCATGCCTGTAGTTAGACCTCTATAAAAGCCCTTTGCCTCTTATTTCTTTCCTCTATTTCCTGTTACTTTCCTATTGTCCCACTACCATGCTCAGTCTTCATTTGGGTTTCAGTAATTCCTCTCGGTTATCTTACTATTGATCAGTCCCTACCAGGCCTCTCACATCCTCCTTTCCACTGATTTTGGATCACTTGCTGTTCCCTTGTCCCTAGGTTGGCCAGCACCATCTCCTTTACCCCTCTCCCATACCCCCTCCCCTGAACCATCAGTCCTGTTGTTTTCTCCTCTAGACTGATCATCCAGCCTATTTTATCCAGATAGACCTGCAGAGATAACATACACCAAAAAAAACAAGACATAACAAGATAAAGTGACAAAAGAAAGCAAAATGATGACAAAAAAACAATGTCCAGAAAAAATGTATAAGTAAATTGAAATAATAAAAAAGAAAACCCTGTAAGTAGTTCAATAGTTTAAAATGTTTAAACCTTTTAAAGATCTTCATTCCAGTGGATGCCATTTTGAAACATTTCTGAGGAAGATAAAATCTAGACTGATTCTTTTGGCCTAAGGTAGAGGAGGAGATGGCATTTTAGACGTCTCCCCTATTTCAGCAGATGGGCTTAAGAATCTGACTTCTTTTTAATTAATTCAAAAACATTCTCCCTTCCCCCCTCCCCACCCCCCCATGGGGGCATCTGTCAGGGAGGTGAAATGAGATCATGTCTGTGAAGGCACTTGGCTTTCCGTGAAATAAGACGTTACTTAAATAGACGGAAATGTGCCTCAAGCTACACCTGTGATAATGAGGAGGCGCTCTGGCAGGGCCCCCACTCCTTTCCTTGCCAACCCTGCAAGTCCACACAGGGTCTCAACAGACTTGTTTTTCATCCTTTGTGATGTCATGATTTGTCAATCTCTGAGAAAATGTGATTCGGTTTTGTCTACAGATCACCTACCATATCCCCCTGCACGACTCTCAGTTTAAGGGGCAGATGTTTGGGGGTCTTGTGTTGTGTTGCTATTGTTTTTAGACCACAGCCTGTGCCTTGCTTTTATTCTTGCTGTGCCACACAGCAATGCCACACACTACCTCATTTATTCACTACAAAGGAAAAGCAATCTGGGGAGAGAGGGGAAACAATGAGGTACTGATGCCAAGGACTGAAGTAGAAAGCAAATGTTTTGAAAATGATGGGGGCAAGAAATGTACAAATGTGCTTGACACACAATGGATGGATTGTGATAAGAGTTGTACAAGCCCCCAATAAAATCATTTTTAAAAGAAAGAAAGAAAAAGCAAACAAACCACTAGAGTCCCTAATCTGCACCAGACGCTCTTCTGGGCCTTGGGGGTGGATGATGAACACTAGGGGTCTTCAGGGACCTTCTGCTTCCAGCCTGGATTTTCAACCTCAGGCCACATGTTAGAATCACACACAAGCATTTACCAAGTACTGATGCTCAAGTTCCACACCAGGGCAAACAATCAAATCAGAATCTTCAAGAAGGTCTGAGATGCCTATATGTGGATAGTTAACAGAGGCACCTGAGTAGTTCATTGACTTACCTGTTGTTAGGCCGAATTCCCCAGGAAAGACAGATACTCTGCCTGATTCTCTCTCCTGTGCTCAAAGAATACTGCCCAGAGCATTTGACTAAAACATTTCAGAAAGCAGGATAAAGCGTTTCCTCCACTGTCGGGCAAGGCCCACCACCTCTCCTCCATTCAGGTCAGTTCACTCTGGGGCCATCCTAAACTCCGAGGAGCAAAGACAGAATGAGAAGGCTTCGATTTGATGACCCAGAGCATGGAGTCACTCTCCCTTCCCCCGAGTTCTGCTGAGCTGGAATGCCACAGAATAGTTTAAGTAGAACTAACAAAGGCAACCTCATCAGACACATTCAAATAAGGACTCTAGGAAAAGGGGGATATCTGGCTTTAACTTCCCTTCATGACAATCCATGTCTCAAGGACAATCCAGACTTCTCCCTGTGATACAGTCCCTCTGAAAAGAGAGACAGAATTGATCATCCCAGGATTTCTCATTCTTGCAGATGAACGTGACCTTGAGGACTTCTTGTTCGACTTTGAGGAAGACCTGAAAGCCCTTCATTCGGTGCAATGCTCACCTTCTCCAGGTAGGAAAGGCATGAAACTCGATTTAAGCTGCCCCCACCGTGAAGCCCAGAGTCATGTCCTTGGAAGCAGAGTCCAGGCCATCTCTGTGGCACCTCAGTGTTCTTCCCTATGGCAACCTGTAAAATTGAAACGTTCATTCCCTAGAGATGGTCTCAATTCTTAAAAACAATTTTTGTGGGAGTTTTTTTAATTCAAGTTAATGGAAACCAAAGAATCAAACATGTAGTTAAAGGTGTATGTAATATTTACACAGCTACTGATAATGTAGCCTGAAACAAACAACGTGTGATAGCCTTGCCTCATATAATTACTGATCTTTGAAGTGATTGATGTTTAGTCTTATAGGAGACACACAGAATAACAACCACATAATAAATTCGGTGAATTTAAATCATGGTTTGTCGACATAAACAAACATGTGTGTTGGAGCTCGGGTAAACAGCATGGAGAGCCTAGCTGACCTCTTGGGCTACACCACAAGGCGAAGGCCAGACAGGAGTCTCTCTCCTTTCTGCCTTCCGACACCAAGCGCAACCGCTCCTTCCATGTCACTCGACTCTCCTGATGGGTTCAGTAACTCACTGTGATGGGCACACAGAACTCACAATGCTTATTAGTGGCTTACTAATAAAGAGGCTTATTAGTAAGGTGACCAGACATCCCCTTTTTAACAATTTATCCTGCGTCCCGTGGCGCTTCAAACTTAAATATATCGCAATACTATTTTTGTGATCTATGAACATTTTTGTTGCTCCATATAGGTCATATTTTAATCAGGAACCCCACCCCCGGTCAACAATGTCCTGCTTAAAATCTGGTCACTTTATTATGAGGCAAGTGAACAGGTCAGAAAACATTAAGGATACGTAATTGGTTCACAGCAACACCTCTCCTCAGCCAGCAGTCAAGCCTCTGTCTCTGGTCCTCCACCTCTCAGTCACACAGTGTGATGGCCTCTGCGTCTGTGACCCAGGATTCCCTGGCTCTTCTCCTACCTTGCTCACCGTCAGAGCCACACAGCCTTCCTCTCTGCCCGGCTTCTGTGCTGTCTCATGCTCTAGCTGCCATGGCCTCTGGCGCCTCTGGTCTCTGCCTCACCACTTTGGGCAGGGATCTCGAATGTACTCTAGGTAGCTTTTCTTCCTCGGTGGTCCCAGCCATCTTTCTGCTTTCTCTTCTCCACAGGGAAATAGCAACTAAAGCTGACCAACCGCCTCTGCTAGTGCTTCACGCTCCTTACCTGCACAATCATTTTTGTGGGTGACAGAAACATAACTAGCAGAGCCGTAAGAAGTGTCACTTCACTATAGGCCTGACCATGACACACATCATTCATGTCATTGAGCTGTGTGTGTGGAGGTTGTTGAAATGGAAAATGTTGTATTCGTGTTGTTTTTTAAGGTCCGGCATTTCTCCCTCCTACAAAAAGCAGGAAGGGAGCATTGGGGGGAAATATTAAAAGCTGGGAAGAGCTGAGGTGTTTGTGGTTGGTGTAAGCAGTTTGTGCTCAACTAACAGAAATGTCGGTGGCTCAGCAACACTTGGGGTGGGGCGGAGAATGTTGGTGGCTCTGTGGAAGAGAGTTGGAGGCCTCCTCCTGCAAAGATGAGAACCAAGCTTGGGGGGGGGGGGGCGGCAGCCGTGAAGAATATCCTCAGGTTCAAAAGAGACTCATCTCCAGTGTCCTCCCCTGGGGCAAGAAGAGTCTGGGTGGACTCCAGTGAGATCAGGAAACTACTGCCAACTCCTATCCTCAAGTCTAGAAACTAATCGAAATTGGCCTTCGTCACAAACCCACGATTCTTGGGCTCTATGCTGGAAAATACCGTAGTCCCCAGAGAAGGCAGGCACCGGTAGTGGAAATGGTACTACCCAGGCACAAATGCCCGAGAAGATCACCTGCATGAAGAGGATGAGAAGTCTATCACCAGCTGCTCAGAAGAGACGGTGACTCTGGAAAGATCAACTGCCACGTGTAGCTCTGACTGTACCTGAAGGTGAAGGGGAACGATTTTAAGAACGAGCAGATTCTCACCCACACACACAACGCCAGCCTGAGGTCCACAAGTAACTCCTGGATCGCCAGCCTGAGGTCCAAAGGTCAAAGACCAAGAAAACGCACAAGCACTTCAATGAGTAGCAGCTGTAGGCCAGCAAAGGGATCATCCTGACTCTGCCCAAGGAGAGAGAACCCGAGAGCTACACTTTCCCTCTCTTGTCCGTGCCTATTAGCCTCCGCTTATACAGATGAGTCCAAACAAGCCTTTGTCTGGCTGCACCGCCACCCTTCACCCCACCCCCCAAAAGATGACAAAACCCCTGCAGAGCACTTCTGTGCTGCCTGTGAGACACAGCAGTTCTGAGTCTGAATCAGGGCTTTGAACCGGTCCCCCCAGGGGCTGATAATTAGCATTTCTACCCCAGGTCTACTAAATCAGAATCAACATTTTTAACAAGATCCCAGATGACCCTACACCTTGAGTATACAAAGGAGTCCCGGGGGATCTTCCCCATGTACACACTCTGACTCAGCACATCCGGGCGGAGAGGCAGCGACTCAGCAGGAACCAACCTGTGGGAGCCAACAGGGAGTCCGAGTTGCCCTGGTTCTTTGGCACAGATTTGGGGTTTTTTGTGTTTTGTTTGTTTTTGATACTTACTTTCAACAATGAGGCTCTTAGCTCAATCTACAACCATGATGAGATTTTCATATAAAATACACCTCCATTATTTCTAATATTATGGAGAAATTCCCGGATTGCCCTGTGGAAGTTCTTTGAGGCATTCTAAAAACATGGGATGGAAAATTCAGAAGATCTGGCTTTTTATTTGACCCCCACCACTTTTGTGGGGAGGGACCTCAGAAGAGCAATTTACCCCTCCCCCATACACACCACCAACTCCCACCGCCATTTCCATTTCTCTGCATAGAATATGGAAACACAGGCCCTTAATTGGTCCATCCTCACCCTCCCCCGCCTGCTCAGTCCAGCAGAAGATGCAAAACAGTGACCACGGGGGTTCAAGCAAATTGGGGGCCGGGGGGTGTCTCAGAGAACCACAAAAGGAATTTGACACAAAGTGCAAACTCCGATTTGATGATCTTTTTTCTTGGATTTTCAGGTCCCTTCAAGCCTTGTGAACATCTGTTTGGTAGCTGGCTGATCCGAATTGGAGTGTGGGCTATCGCAGTTTTGGCGCTTACCGGCAATGCCTTGGTGACCTCAACTGTGTTCAGATCCCCTCTCTATATTTCCTCGATCAAACTGCTCGTTGGGTTGATAGCGGTGGCGAACATGCACACGGGCGTCTCCAGCGCTGTGCTGGCCGGGGTGGATGCGTTCACTTTTGGCAGCTTTGCACAATACGGTGCCTGGTGGGAGAAGGGGGTGGGCTGCCAAGCCATCGGTTTTCTGTCCATCTTTGCTTCAGAGTCGTCTGTTTTCCTGCTTACTCTGGCAGCCCTAGAGCGTGGTTTCGCTGTAAAGTGCTCTACAAAATTTGAAACCAAAGCGCCTTTTTCCAGCCTGAAAGTAATTGTTTTGTTCTGCGCCCTGCTGGCGCTGACCATTGCCACGGTGCCCCTGCTGGGCGGCAGTGAGTACACCGCCTCCCCACTCTGCCTGCCCCTGCCCTTCGGGGAGCCCAGCAACACCGGCTACATGGTGGCCCTCGTTTTGCTCAATTCCCTTTGCTTCCTTGCGATGACCATTGTCTACACCAAGCTCTACTGCAATTTGGAAAAGAGAGACCTGGAGACCCTTTGGGACTGTGCCATGGTGAAGCACATCGCCTTGTTGCTCTTCACCAATTGCATCCTGTACTGCCCCGTGGCCTTCTTGTCCTTCTCCTCTTTACTAAGCCTAACATTTGTCAGTCCCGACGTGATTAAGTTTATTCTTCTGGTGGTTGTCCCGCTTCCTGCATGTCTCAATCCCCTTCTCTACATCCTCTTCAATCCACATTTCAAGGAGGATCTAGGGAGCCTGGGCAAGCAGACTCACTTCTGGACAAGATCAAAACACCCCAGCCTCACGTCTATTAACTCTGACGATGTTGAAAAACAGTCTTGTGATTCAACCCAAGCCTTGGTAACCTTTACCAGTGCCAGCATCGCCTACGACTTGCCTTCCAATCCCACGACAACGCCATCTTACCCAATGAGTGAAAGCTGTCATCTGTCATCAGTAGCATTTGTCCCATGTCTCTAATGAAGTTGAGAGAGGGAAATGTCCTCAAAATGTGCGATTGAGTGTGTCCAGAGCAGGAGCTAAGAAGAACTGAGTTTAGTTTTAATAAAGTCTCTCCGTGGAGGGAAAAAAATGAAAATCTAGTGATTTGTGAAAGTGAGAAGTGGGTCTAAATGCTGCTTATAGAACTAGTTCAACAAAGAGATTGATCATTCACACTCCTTAGCGGAGCCCAGATCAAAAAGGGCAGTGAAAGGACCTTCCCCAAACTCGACATGATTTTAAGTGAATGCTTTTTAAACTCATCAGCCTAATGACTGGGGGGTTGGGGAGTGAGGCAGAAGAGAAAATAAAAAGAACTTCCTTATAAAACAGGTTTATATGAACACAAAAAAAAATCCTTAAGAGGTGGTTGAAACATCAAGAGAATAAAGACTTTTAAGGGCCTATCTTACTAAATTAAGTAAGGCTATGACCCAGAGAATTCCCTTGTAGTGACTGAGCAGAATAGCCCTAGTCCTCCTCTGTCTTCCCTCAGGATGGGACAATAGGAAGCACTTGGCTGTTGACCCCAGGGTCCGCAGTTGAACCTATCGGTTGCTCTCATCAGCTGCTCTGCAGGAGAAATAAGTAAGAAAGGGCTGCCATAGAGATTACAGTTGGGGAAGCCCCTATCAGGCAATTCTGCTCTATGCTGTTTTTCTGCTCTGCTGTTTCGCCATGAGTCAAAATTGAATTGATGACAATGGGTTTGGTATTTTTAGAGTTGCCTTTCCTCAGACAAGATCTTTTTAGGTCATCAATGTGCTTGAGGGGAGAGGCTAAGATATTAATGCACTCACATTCTGGTTATTTTTAGAGAAACTGAGTTTTGTATATCAGAACTAGATGGTTCCACTCTCCCTGGAATAAACTTGCTTATATTACAAATATTTTGAAAGCAATGCTAATTGTTAAATTACCAAGAAAGCCATCAAGAGAGAGTTTTGCCTTGTCTAATTCATTTGGAACCCCTTGGTGCACAGAGCTCCGAAAAATAAAAGTCCACTGTCGGCAATGGACAGGCTTGAAAAGAAATGCTAAGCCCTCTAGGATTTTTTTTTAATGAATGCACATTTTTTTGCAAGAGGTTTCATAAGGTGATTCAAAGGAATGTGCATCTTAGGCTAATGATCAAGTGCAGGAACGATCAAATTACTGACAAATCTTCTTACATGTATATTCTAAATAGCTCTACAAGTAAGGTCTGACACCACTTCTGACGCAACAAAGACTCAGTAGCATGTTATCCTATTCATTTAGCTGATTGTTAGCTGTGTTCTCTCTGGATCAACTCCCTTGGTGTTAGAAACATTCCTCCTCTGTGTATTCCATATTTCATACATTGTTAGCTATTTTAAATGGCAAAAATATTACAATTCAAAGTTGGAGAATTATTTTGTAGCATCTTTTATCCTACAATAGCTTCAATACATCCAAACCAAGAGGTAGATTTAGGTAGATTTATTTTTATATAAGCATGTTTATTTTGATCAGATGTTTTAACTTGGAATTAAAGTGAAATACATTTATGAGATGTTTTATAAAGTTTGTAAATATAGAACTGTATTTATTACTACAGTAAAGGTTCAGCAACATTAAGAACCATGATATTAAACAATGTACAGTGGCATATTCTTCCATAGATCTTGTGTTTCCCTCTTTAAATTCATTAACTGTATATAATATATGTGAGTGTATAGTACTTGTAAATAGATTCTAAACTTGCTTTTCTATTGGGTACGAAATAAAATGATTTGTAATAAAATGCGTGACTCTAAAACAAAATATTTTCAAGTGTATTTTTGAGCTGAATAAGCCTACTGCCTTTGATTAAAAGAGATGAAACCCTAAAGAACGAATAAAAGGGCTGAGCCCCGGTGGCGTAAGTGGTTGAGTGCGGGACTGCGGCCCGCGGGCTTGGTGGTTCAAATCCAGCCGCGGCTCTCAGGAGCAGCACTGGGTAGCTCCCACGACCACCAGAGGCTTTGATGGCCACCCGCCCCCCCCAAAAAAAAAAAAGAACGAAGAAAAATGCTTCCTGTGAGTTGCCAAGACTGTGGGTCATTCAAGGATCCGACAAGCTCATCTTTATTCTCATGGAGCAGTTGATGGGTTGGCAGCACCATTCTTGAGATTAGCAGCCCAATGCTTAACCCCCTGTGCCACCAGGTCTCCTTACATGAGATAGATGTCTCTATTCAAGTATAAGTGTGGGAGTCCCCAAACTCCATTTTGAATCAAACGTGATTTCTGCATCAAGCATGCAACCTGTCATTTCTGTAACTCTCCACTACACCCTGAAAAAATTACTTGGTAAACAACTTGACAGAAAAAATGTGATTTAGTTTAGCTTAAACGTTTTGCTTGGTTCAGAATAGACCCTGTTCAGGATACCACGAACAAAACAATTCTCAGAACAGATATTTATTCAAGATATGCCTTCGAATTAGGCATGTACTCCCTGCAATCAGACAAGGAGAGTCTTCTGATTATTCTAAGGCTGGATGCACCCAATTTAGTAACTACCCCTAAATGCCAGTCAATCACTAAATTTTTATTAAAGTTCCTTATATTTTCTTATAAAAACTTCCTAAACTCTCTCCTTCTGGGGTCGTTTGGTTCAGAATCCTCTGAAGCTCAATTTGGAAATTGCATTGTCTCACAATAAGTCCTTTCCTTTTCATTTCAAGTGGATTCTGCCCTTTGAGCTTGTATATTTCTTGTCAGAAGTGGGATCCAAGTGACAGCTCCCAGGCAACCCTGGGAGGCTCTGAATGCTGGGCCCGCATACAAGCAGGCTTGTCACTTTCCCAGATAGCCTCCAATGCCTCCCACTTTGTGTGGAGTTCTCTGAGCTTTACTGAAGATGACTTTTGCTCTCATTCTGTCAGGATTTATTTTCTCTTTTATTTGTGCCGGGACTGGTGCACGATTTTGTTTAGAGCCCATTCTACTCTTCAAAACTTTGGCAGCTGTGGAGATCATTCTACTCTCAAAGGCATGAGTCAACCAATAAAAGCTGCTAGGGCCATCACCAACAATGAACATGAACATTAAAGCCTCCCAACTAGGTTGCCTGCCCCTGCAAGCAAACTCTTCTATTATGAAGTACACGTTGGCCCAAGCCACACACATTCAAACCTTCTAGCCTTCCTCTCGAGGTTTTAGTGATTCAGAGAAAATCAGAAGTCGTCCTGTACAATGGTTTTTTTCCTTCAAGGCCACTAAAGGACACTAAAGTGTTCCAGTTTTATTTTCAGGACACATTTAGCTTTTCTTTCTTCAAAAAGTTCCTTAATGCTAAATTAAAGAACATTTAATTTAGATTTGTTTTTGTGATTCCTGCCAATTATTTAAATGAGAATTTTGGTCCTGTCAAATGCTATTTTTAAGTTGTTTAAATAACATTACCAAAGGCAATTTAAAACACCAAGGTCTACTTTGTGGATCACTTGCCCTTTCTAGATTAACTTGTAGCTGCAGTAAATTAGAACAGAAAGGATTCTAAATTAAGAAGCTTCTCAGAGAGACCAAGAAAGAAGTGAGGTATTCAAATTAACTGATCTGAATGATTATAAAAGAAGGAAAAATTAAGGCTGAGCCCTGGTGGCTTAAGTGGTTGAGTGCAGGACTGCAGCCCAGGGGCTTGGCGGTTCAAATCCAGTGGTGGCTCTCAGGAGCAGCTCTGGGTAGCGCCCACGACCACCAGAAGGCAGTGATGCCCCAAAAACAAAAAACAAAAAAAAGAAGGAAAATTTAAACTTTGTGACACAAGAGCTAGTTTCAAATAAACCCCCCCCCCAACAAATGTACCTTGAATTCAATCAGAATACTATTTCATGTTTTTCCATGATGTATCTAAAATTCTAGTTCCTGAGTGCTTCATATTATTCTCCTTCTCTCTCTCTCTCTCTCTCTCTCTCTCTCTCTCTCTCTCTCTCTCTCTCTTCCACCCCCTACCCCCACCCCCAAGAATGAAAAAACTAGGATTTGGGATTTTTACTTTCAAAAAATAGTAACAAAAGAAAGAGGATTACAGAAAAGTATTAAGAAAAGTATTATTTTTGCTTCATTGTTTGCTGAAGGTCCTAGGCCTCAGCTGCTGTTCCAGGGATCCAGTTTGGGTAGATTCTTCTGCTCTACATCTGAAGAAGTACTCAATTTAGTGGAGGCATTTGACAAAGTTAAATCGTGATCTTTCTTCCTTGCAAAGAATATGTGAAGTCCTTCTGTGCCATCCAGAATTACGTCACTAAACCTTTGTGCCTAGAATTTACTACAGAGCACTTATTGTAATAAGAACGTATCGTACAAGCTATACCAACAACATTCTTATATAAGGAAGGTTTAATTATTTTGCTTCCATCTAGTTTTTTTGGTTTGTATGGGTTTGTTTGTTTGTTTGTTTGTTTGCTTTAATTGGACAATGTTGAAAAAATATATTAAACTAAAATGAAAAATAAGACCCCCCCCAAAATAGCTATGATGTCAGAGCTCTGATTGTATCCCAATTTCCTTGTGAAAATGTATCCTAGTACAGACACTGAAAATACGTGTGAGGTGATGGAGCGCCTCAGGAGATGGATGAGAGCCAAATTATAGCAAAATAAACAAGTTTCATTGAGGAGGTACTAGCTCGGGGGAGGCCAGCAGTCCAAGGAGTTAGGGGCCGCTGGAGTCGAGCTAGGAAGCAAAATGGGTGCTCTTTTATAGCCCCAGGGCACTTGGGCAGGACTTTAGTGCCCATTTAAGGTAAAGGAATTGGGCATTCGAGGTTAAAGGTATGTCCAGGTCCTGACAGAATGCAGAGCAAGCTGCCAGGTTAGGGAAGGCTGTCTCAGCCAGGTAGGTGGTTCAAGGAGGTGGGGGAGGCTCAGGCCACAGCAAGCCGACCCAACAATACTGTTCAATGGGAGAAACTAAGAGAACTAATTTAGAATACCAATGAGCACTTTGGGAAATTCTTGTTTCCATCTGCTCTGTTTTTTCCTGTTTTAGGAAAATAAGTCCCCGTTTGTGTTAACTTTTTCTTTCGCCTGAGTAACTTTTGCTTAGTGCTCGGGTTTTGTCAGAGTGTCTCATCTCCCTCCCTCTAAAGCTCTCAAACTGCTATGGAGGCAACTCTGACTCAGGGAGGCGCTAACAGTGCAGGGTAGAACTGCCGCCATTGGCCTCTGGGGCTGCAAATCTTGATGGAAGTAGAAGGCCTCATCGTTCCTCCACAGAGGAGCTGGTGGGCTCACTGCCGACCTTGTGGTTAACAGTGTCACTAGGGTTCTTGAGCTAAGACTCTGGAAAGTGAAATTTATCTAGAATTTGTTTTGATTTTTTTGTTATGTAAGTTGTTAAATTGAGTTAATATCATCCTCAAAATTACTATATTATTCTTAGGTAAATGTATTCCCCAGATGTTATATGATGTATAAGCCTAATTTTTTAGCTGGCTTCATACCAGTGAATGCATATTTTTTTCAATGATTTTATTGGAGGCCATACAGCTCTTATAATATTCCATACATCATTGTATCAAGTATATCCATATACATGTTGCCATCCTCATTTCCAAATATTTTCTATTTGAGTCCTTGGTATAAGCTCCTCTTTCCTCCCCCCCCCTTTTTTTTTTAAAAAAAAAAATCATTTTATTGGGGGCATATATTTTTCTGTCTTATTTTACATCTATTTTTCTATCTTATTTCAGGAAGCCATTACGAAGCATTAGATTTCTTTCTTTATTCATGAGGCACTCTCTTAAGTATTTTGAGCCTTATAATTGGGCTCTTAGCAGCTTCATTGAGACAAATTTTATATCAATTGTATATTTTAAAAGTGCGCTAAAAATTAATTGTGGGGGTTTCTTTGCTTTGTTTACTAGTGATTTTTTAAGTATAATACCTTAAAGAGACAAATTATTTTAAGCTGCTTCTTTAAATGATTATATTAAACATAAAAAGACAAGATTTTGCTTTGCTTTGTTTTGTTTGTTTATTTGTTTTTGTGGCATCACTGCCCTGGTGGGAGTAGGAAATCCAGCCTTGCTCCTAGAAAGCTGCTGCCGGAGTTGAACTGTCAACCCTGTGGGCTGCAGTCCTGCACACAACCAGTAGGCCACCAGGGCTCAGCCAAGACAAGATTTTAAAGGACCAGGTAATAAAAATTAATGATTTCCTGCTTCCAGATGATATTATTAAGTTAGAATGCTATATTTTCTTAGATAACTTATTCTGGTGGACTTAATAATAAATAAGTACTACCTAAGTAGTTCTCATACACCCATCATGTTCTCAGGAATTAGTAAATGTCTTCCACTATAATAGAGTATAATCAGAAAGAATTTAAATTACACCCACAAATAAACCTAGTCAGAAGAAAAAATATATATAATTAAGGTTGACAGACTGAACAATAAATCACGCAGACTAACCCAGGAGCCTTGGTGGTAACAACTTGGACTGCTAACTGCCAGGTAAGCAGTTCAAAATCACTGACCACTCCAAAGGAGAAAGATGAGGCTTTCTACCTTCATAAAAAATTACAACCTCCGAAATCCATAGGGACAGTTCTACCCTGTTCTATTAAACAGAATTAACTGCACAGCCATGAGACTGTCTGTCTGAATCAGTGGGCTATCCCAGTGCAAGCGAATGACAGTTTTATTTTCAAATATGTATTCATTCATTCAAAAATATTGTGTATCTATTATATACAGAAAGAGCCCTTTGGTGCAGCCATTAGGCATTTGACTAGTAATTGAAATTGAGCTAGTTCTAATCTCCAGAACCCCTTTTAGAGAAAGACCTGGTATTATGCTTCTGTAAAGATTAGAGCTTGAAAACTCTCCGGGACGATTGTACTCTGTCACATGGAGTTGTCATGCATTGAAATGAGCTCAAAGGCACCTAATAGCCATGTACAGTGTTCTGTGCACCGGGCAAGGAAACAAAGTCTGGAATTTGTATTCCAGTGGAGAAGAGATTGACTACAAGCACATACTTAAAAAAGAAAATATCTAGTAGGAAGATAAATTTAAAAAGTAAAGCTGAATAATGTGGTGTGCTTAGGATCTGGAATTTTAGATGTAGCCAAAAAAAAAAAAAAACCACCTGAAACTCAGCACACTTTAATAGTTCCAACTCATAGTGACCCTTATGAAAGAGTAGAACTTTCTGTGAGATTCTACAGTGGGAGGGGATGGGGGTGTCATCGTAAATCTTTATGGGCGCAGAATGCCTCCTCTTTCTCTCTCAGAGCACCTGGTGGGTTTGAACTGCTGCCCTTGTGGTTAGCAGTCCCGCATGTAACCCACTATACTACCAGGTCTCCTACAAACAGAGTTTAGGAAACTTTTTCTGGGAAGACCTTAATGGAGTCACCCTGCTCTAGAGTCCAAATAATTGCATAAATAAAATTAATCATTTTTAGTCTCTCATTTTCCCACTCCTTCAGTTCATATCTGTTGCCTACAGAAAAACTGTTTTGAATATTTTAATTAAAAATGTATGGGGTGACTTGTTGCAATTTTTCCTCACAACTATTACTGAAGAAGAGAACATTATTCTCATATGAAATAGACAGTCTTTCCATTGAACTTGGCCAAAAAGTCAAAAACAAGATAGTAAAAGCAAATAAAATTAAAAACACTGTTTATTAGAACCAGAAAAGTTCTAACAC